>PVKH010030144.1:0-12540 GCA_004027955.1 Chaetophractus vellerosus | reverse complement strand
CTCCTAGGAATTCATTTACTTCATAATGTGTAATATTTATCCCTAATGGAGGCAACAAAGTGTTTTTCTAAAGAAAATATGATTTTCAAACATTAGAACTTTTTTTTAAAGATTTATTTTTATTTATTTATATACCCCCACCCCCCCTTGCTGCTTGTTCTTGCTGTGTTCATTGCTTTTGCGTTCTTCTGTGTCTGCTTGTCTCCCCCTGCTGCAGCATCCCGCTGAGTCAGCTCACCACGCGGCGGCTTGCCCTGCCCACAGCAGCTTGCCAGCTCGCAGTGTCTTGCCTTCTCGAGGAGGCCCCGGGAACCGAACCTGGGACCTCCCATGTGGCAAACCAGGGCTCTACCAATTGAGCCACAGCTGGTTCCGAAACATTAAAACACTTGAAGGGCATTTAAAATACACTCAACTTTTTGTAACATTTCACATTAACCTATTTGCTCTTTGAATAATTATATCTATTTACTTATTACATGTGGATGATCTTGAGAAAAATTTCAAGTTGCAACAGTTAGACATTTGAAATCAAGAAAGAGAAAGAAAGGAAATAGATATAAAATCACTGGATACAGGAATAAAGTTAACTTGAAGATGCTCCCTATTGGGAGACGTCCCTACAAACGTTTTGCATGACATAGAATGCAAGAGCCAACATTTGTTTTTCTATGAGAAAAAGGGGAAGGCAAATCAATGTTCTCTTTTTAAAGGAACTAATCCAGAGATTTTTATGCCAAAATTTTGTTTTTGCCTACCAAAAAAAGAATTTTTGTAACACAAAACAAATGCTGGCATTTTCCAAAGTTTTAGAAATTTGAGTGAACAGAAATAAATCCAAATGTTCCCCATTGCCATATATTGTTTGAGCCAGGTAGCATGGAAGTATGCTAATACATTCAAGAGCTTGGTCCCTGGCTCCCTACTAATGGAGCAGAGAGAAAAGGAAAAGAATTCTGACAGAGGGATAAGTCCTAACTATGAGCTGGTGAAACTGCAAAGCAGATACCAGGAGTTCAGATAGTCAGACAACCAATTTCTTTCCCCATAAGTGGAGGAAAAGTGTAATGAAGTAAGTAGGGAAAGAAGAAGCAAGGGAAAAATGATGATATTTTAGCATCAATCCATTCATTCCCTTCAAATAAATTTGAAGCCTTTACCACTAAGTCTGAATTGTTATTGACACTCTGTTTCTCCCCCCAAAAATTTAATTTGATTTGTTCTCATTATAATGCTCTCTTAATATGGAGTTCTTAGTTTTGCTTTACAAAAAAAAAAAAGACTTGTCCCAAGGAAGAAAAGAATTGAAAAGAAACAAAAGGAAAACCAGAACGATTAAAAAGATACTTTTGATATGTCTGTTTATAAGAGGAAGTATATAGGATTTTCTCCCTTTAGTAATGCTAAAATGGTCTGGGAAGCCTGAAAATATATGGATACTAAGCATAGTCCAGGCAAGACTGCCGTCGTACAAGAAGCACTGATTGTAAACAGACACAAAAGACACATGAAGCTCTCTGAAGTCACCAGGAGCCTTGACATTCATCCTGGACAGATCATTTGATGTTGACTTTCTCTCTTATCTATCTTTTTTTCTTTATTTCCCCCTCGTCCCAGCCCTCCTCCTTCAGCTATTTCTAAGAGTCATCAAGGAAGTGAAGAGTTAACTAACCTCTCAAGAAGGGTTTAGCTTGGGAACAAGTCCTGTGTTTGCCAGGAAATGATGTACAATAGGAAAATATAAAGGTCATAAGCGCTTGGTTCTTAAGGAACTCAACCAGAAGATCTTAAAATGTTGCTGTATGTGTTAAATGGACACTGGGTTTCCTGATTAGATCTTATCACAGTTATTTCAAGTGGCATCTTTCTTCTACCACTTGCTACCCTTTGCATCTGCCAGAGTGTGTAGACAAAGGGAAAAAACAAAGGACCCTCTCTACCTTCTCTTAGCCTCTTCCAGAAGTATTCATTAGAGCCATGAATCCACAGAGGCTTTGGATTTAGATAACTTTTATGGTCAAAGCTAAACATCTTTGCTGGTAATAGGAAATGTCATATGGAATCCACTGGGTAGTCATAATTTCCATTTATAAATAGAAAATATAAAGAAGGTGCCTTATCTGGGTGATTTAATACATGTCTCTGCTTATTACTATTTTCAAAGTGCCTTTTCCACAAATCTGATTTCAACTGTGCAATAAAGATTCATTATCCTTTTATATAGAAGCTTTTGCATTTCTATGCAGCATCTAATTACAAAAATAGGAACTATTCTATAAACAGATGCTAATCTTGAAGGGAAAATGCATTCATTTTAGAAAGAAGGTATTGCTAAAACTTTACTCAGAAAAGTGCTGCATGTAGAATAAAGGGTAGGGGAGTGAGAAAGGTGAGAAGATAGCAAATTGTCTAAAAGCTCTACAAATATCAACCAGTATAAAGGTCCTCAGCAAATTACTATACAATTGAGGTGAGAGACAGTGTGCATATAATACCTATACCACAATAGCATTTTTATTCCCATAATTACTTTTTAAAACTCCTGACCTCTATTCGCTTATATTTTCTATTCTTCTACAATAAGAGTCATTACCTTTATAGTAAAGGGGAGAAATTCCAACAAACAGCACTAGAAAAAAATCCCTTTCCCTTTCTGGAAAAACACCAAGGCCTTGAATGAGACATTCAGTTTGGGGGAATAACCAACAAATGATACTTAAATAGGCTGAAGAGACCAATTGTAAAAAACACATTGGGTGGTAACTTAATGTTTTGATTCATTAATAGGCTGTATTAAAGGAAAAAAATAAAGCTATATTTCCTAATTAATGAACAATTCTTTGTCCTGATGATATTCAATCTTTCCACAACACTGAAATGGCTCCTTGTGTGTGAAGTATTTTTCCTCTCTGTTTCTGTGACCTTACCTTGTCCTATATCACCAGCTCCTCCTTTTCCACCTCCTGCCCTGGGTCTTCCTCCTTTCCAGACTTCTGTATGTGGGATTCTGTTCTGTGTCCTCTTTAATTTGCATTCTCTTCCTAGGGGATCCAAACAGTCCTATAGTATAGCAGTTTGATATTATTTATCAATTCCAAAAGTAGATATTGGATTATGTTTGTAAACTGGTCTGTTCCTCTGGCCATATTAGATTATATTGGATTCAGAGGTTTCTCTTATTTGATTAAATAATGATTAAGGCTTTGATTGGGCCATGTCAGTAGGAAGCTGAGTCGCCACCCACTAATTGTACCACAGGAAAGGGAGGTTGGAGTTTTAATGCTGGAGCCCCAGGAAGTAAATACACAGAGAAGCAGATTCGTGAAGAAAGAGAGAAGGCTCCATTAGACACGGCAGAGGCCCCAGGAAGAGAGATGAGCCATTAACCTGATAGTTTGCAGCTGGCCTTGTGGAGAGAGCAGAGCAGCTGAGTCCAAAGAGAAACGAGCCCCAGGAGACAGAGGACACTTATGCCAGCCTACAGCTGAAATTGGAAGAAGCCCTTAAGAGGAAGAGGAAGACTGAACCCTTACAAATGTTGGCAGCCATGCTGCTCCAACATGTGGCAACAGACTTTGGTGAGGGAAGTAAATTACGCTTTATAGCCTTGTGACTGTACGTGTCTACCACAAATAAATACCCTTTATAAAAGCCAACAGATTTCTGGCATTTTGCATCAGCACCCCTTTGGCTGACTAATACACATGGCTTTAAGTCCCATATATGTGCTTATGACTCCCTAATTTATATCTCCACAATGCACATTTTTCCAATCTCCTAGACTCTAACTGCCCAGCTGACATCTTCTCTTGGATTTCTAACTGACATTTCTTTCATGTCAAAACAAAATTACTGAGTCCCTGATCCATACCCAACAAATTCAAACCTTACCATCTTTCCAAATAAACATAAATTATATCAGCCACCCAGTTTCTCATGTTAAAATCCTAAAAGTCATCCTTGATTCCTCTTTACTCTTTACATCCCATATCCCATCCACTGCAAGTCCTGGTATACCTACACCCAAAATAAATCCTGAATGCGAACACTTAACAATTTCACTGCCATAATCCTAGACTTACACTACCATCTTTCTCTTGGCTCACACAATAGTGATCTCCATTGTGGGTATACAGTCTATTCTCTACACAGCACACAAAATGTTTTCTAGAGCAAAATTCAGTTCATGTCACTCCTGAAGTTAAAACAGTCCAAGAAATTCCCATTGCAACCAGAATTAAAACCAAATTTCTACCCATAGCCTTCAAAGGCCCAAATGAGTCATGCTCCCATCTTTACTTTCTCCCTTAATTACTAAATTCCAGACACACTGACTTTTTTTATGTCCCTTGAACACACCAAGTTTGTTAGTGTCCTGAGGACTTTGTAACTGCTCTTTCTTCTGCTTGGAACAATTGTACTTCTTTCCCCTAATCTTCAAAAGATCTCACCATCATTCAGCCCTTAACTCAGATTCAGATCTTCACCACCCATATTTTATCACACTGCCCCTTGTTATCTTCTCCATAGCTTCACGAGTATCTGAATTAATCATTTATTTCCTTACATGTTCCCTTCTATCTCTTCACCCATTCAGAATGTAAGCTCGGCAAGAGCAGGTCCTCTCTTCTTATTCAGCATCATATTCCCAGCAAAAAGAACTATGCCCGGCTCAGAGGAGGTGCTTAATATAAATACTTTTTAATTGACTGACTGTAAACTAACCCGATTTTGCCCATAAGACACAAAGGATGATGAGATAATTCTAAAAATCCTTGAAATACTGCAATCCTGCAAAAGCCTGATAGACTGCCACATGATTTTGAGTTTATTTCATTTAAAAAGTCCCATGAGATGCCGTTTTTCCTTCTTCTGTATTAAAGTAATCAATGTGCATTTCCTGACTTGCTCCTTCAAGTTGCTGATCACTATGCATAGTAAAAATGATGTTAAAATGTAAGTGAAGTAACTTACTTCACATGTACCATAGAAACGGTTTTATAAAAGGAAGTTTGCCTTAGCCACTTAATGAGATTAATAGCCACTCCCTAAATATTTATTTTGAAGTTTCATGCTAGTATTTCTTAAATCAAGTCAAAGATGAATAATAAGAAAATAGGCGGAATGCATATACAAATACATTCACACACTTTCTTTTTCTGATTATAAAAGTAATATATTAATAGATCATCTATACCGGGCACTGGTGCTAAATACTTTACATGCATAATCTCATTAAATCTCAAACATTCCTATAAGGTATGTATTATTGGTATTTCTATATTATGCCAGAGACAACCAAGGTTTATAAAGTAGCATCATTCTCAAAGTCACATGGCCAGTAAATACTAGAAGTTAGGATTTGAACTCATGATGATTTGATTCTAAAGCCTATATTCTTGATTATAGTAGAAAATCAATTTCTTTTCTTCTTATTCTTTACTAATTTTCCCAGTCATCTACAATCCTACCAAGATAATTAATGGAACTTTAGTTGCAGACAAAGGCACTCCAATTCTCTCAAACAAGTGTCTAGATTTGTTTGATACCCAGAGATCTAATGAAGTGTAGTATTTCCAGCAGGCAGTGTGAGAAGGAACTGGCAGTTAATACCTATAGCACAAAAAAGGGAACCCCACCCAATTTAAACATAGGGGACTTATCTACGTTGAGGCCTGCCCTTTGGTTGTTATCCTTTAGACAGTCCAGAACAATCCTTGTTTTCACACATCTATATATAACACATCTGGCTCCTGGTAAAATATTAACGATAGAATGCAATGCAATAAACCTTATTTGGAAGATCTTAAAAGAACAAAGCCTTCACTAATGACATTTTAATGAGGAAAACCATAGGCTAATTACTGTAATCTTCTAGCTGGTCTATAAAAAGCCTATACCCAAGCAGTGTAAATATCTGCTGATTCAGACTTTATTGAAGAGATTTAGTTTATATTTTAAATTACTAGGGGAAAAAATGGGGAAAAAATAAACATCCCAAGCCCCAGCCATAGATTGCTATCTAAGGAGGAAAACAGGATTAACAGGGAGCACTCAGAGTAAGATAAATGTTTTTCCAATGAGTATTTACCCAAGTCCCAAATTGACTGTTTAGCAGTGCATAAATCTGGTACAAGGACTTGACTAATGAAACAGACCAAGCAACATCAACACCTGATGGTACAATGTTTCGAGGGAAGGAACAGTTTAGGCCTGGGGAACAGAGGAGAGTGACAAGACCTTGTATTAGTAACTCATAAGAGCATTCATGTATATTATCTTATTTTATCCACATGGCAGTTCTTGTGGGTAGGTGGCAGGAAGGAAACTGGCTAACAAGCATTAGTGGGAGCTAGAAATATCCCAGGTTACTTACTTATGAGGCTGATAATCATAGTGGGAAACTGCTGTGAAACTTACTCTTAAGGAATTTTAAACCAGTTTTTTTTCTTGAGTTTCATTTTTATTCTTTCTCTCAACTTTCAATTCTCTACACTTATGGAAGGAAACAGAGGCAAAATAACCTGAAATACTAGGAAAAAAATATATACATATTTCCATATATCTCAAATATTTCTCACTTCCAAGTTTTCCCTGACCCTTTCCTGGCTTAACTTTATCATTATACATAGATATATTGGACATCTTCATTTTCAAGGTGCAAATATTTTAGGAAATCATATTAGAATGTGGCGACGAAAAAGCAGACTTAATATGAACTAGTATGCTTAATAGAGGGGAAATAACGTTGGATAGAAAAGTTAGGAGAAGAGCGCTGATGCCAATTAATTTGACATTTGTCATACAGCAAGTTACTTAACCTTGCAGATTCCAATTTTCTTCTCTGCAAACTAGGGACTTGGGATGAATGGCCTGTAAGACTTATTGTTTTGAATCTAACATTCTACAATTCTATAAATCTAGCACACATCCAGTTAAAGATATGACTTGTTCTTTAAGGCCCAGCCTAAATACCACCTTCTCCAAGAAGTCTTCCTTGACACAGGTAGCAATATTAATTTCCCCCTCCTATTAAAGCTCAGGACAGTGAGTTTGTAACCCTAGGAAGTGATTAAGAACAAAAGCTCAGAAGCCTCCCCACTTATTAGCTGTGTGACCTTGTGTACAGTACTTAATCTATCTGATTCTCAGTTTCCTAAACTGCCACATAGAGTACCTATCTCTTGGGATTATTAAGAGCAATAAATGAGATAATGTGTGCAGAGTGATTAGAATAGTACTTATCACAAGTGCTGAAAGAATGTTAGTAGTAGTGGTTAGAATTATTTGTGGTTGAGTTCACTTATCCTCAGATATGCTGCTACCCTGCCCAAATTTTCTGTATTACACCCTCCTATTTGCCTTCTATAGAATATACAAATAATTGAAAGGTAGATACTTCCATGATCCACCAATTCAAAATCTTATGAACTGGAGAAATGTGAAGAAAAGTGATCCTGATTCAAGAACATATTCATTTTTGTATATGTCTCTGGAGGGAATGGACTGTGACTTAATCTCTGTCTCTCCCACTTGGCACCGAAAAGATGCTCAACAAGTTCACTGAATGGGAATGTTGGAGATATACATCAGAAATTACCAGCTTTTCCCCTAGATGGTGGCTGTATATCTAAGCATTGGAAAGTTATGCTTTGCTACCAGTTTTTTTATATACAATTTTATTTAAGTATATCATTCATACATGAACATACATAAACAATAATTGTATAGTAAAAGTTGTAAACTTACAGAACAAACATACATATTATCATACAGGGCTCCTATACAACACCCCACCATCAACACCTTGCATTGTTGTGAAACACTTGTTACAAACTATGAATGAGCATCGTCCAAATATTACTACTACCTATAGCCCACTTCTTACATTTGGTGTATTCCACCCCCCCAACCCTCCTGATTATTAACACCTTGCATTAGTATTATAAACCTTCATTCACCACCGAACCCACTGTTATACATTCCTACAGAGTGTTTTGGCTCATTTGTTCAATGATAAACAAATATTTGTTGAGTACCCACTATATGCTAAGCCATATAGATGAGCAAAATTCTAAGGCATACCAGGCAGACACTGTGATTGACCTCTTGAAGCATACCCATTGGCAGGGACAAAAGATACTAACTATATAATTATATTACTTGATAAAATAAAGGTAAAAACAAAAACAAAACAATACAGGTATTTATTAAGTTACTTACTACGAACTCAGTGGTGAAACCAAGTGATAGGCACAACCACCAAATTCAAGTACAGTAACCTACTTAACTTGCTATAAACCAAATTGAAATTTTAAAGTATATTCTTGGGGAAGTGGATGTGGCTCAAGTGATTGGGCTCCCATCTACCATATAGTATGTCCAGGGTTCGATTCCCAGGGCCTCCTGGTGAAAAGCAAGCTGGCCTGTGCAGTGAGCTGGCCCAAGTGGAGAGCTGGCCCAAGCGGAGCGCTGGCCCATGTAGAGTACTAGCCCACACACAATTGCTGGCCCACGTGAAAAGCTGGTGCAGCAAGATGACACAACAACAACAACAAAAAAGACAGACAGAAGAGAGACAATGAGATATGCACCAAATCAGGGAGCTGAGGTGGCTCAAGAGATTGTGCAGCCCCTCTCCACTCCAGTAGGTCCATGTATCAGCTCCCGGTCCCGCTAAAGAGAAGACAAGCAGACACAGAAAGAAAACAGAGAGTAGACAGTAAGCACAAAACAATGGGGGGGGGGGTGGAGAAATAAACAACAACAAAAAGTATATACTTGCTCCCTGTAAGTTTAGAACACCTGAAATAATAGCTGAATCCATAGCAGGCAAAATACAGAAAAATAATTACTGTGGTTTATATGTGTGAGTGTTTCAGTCCTCTATATCATATGGATATTATTTCATCTCTAAGATCTGGGAAATCTCACATATCATTTTAACATTTATTGGTTACCAGGTGCTGTGCTAGGCCCTGGGGATTCAGTGATATATAGAAAGTCCCTGCTTTTGAAGATTATAGATTATAGTGGGGAGAAACAATTAACCAACATGAATCCTAAGGGGTTTAAAAACTTAAAATTTAGATTTTCCTAACTATCTATAAATCTGTCCTGCTATATGGGGCTTCTCACTGAGCCACAGAGCACCCTGTTAATTTTGAGGAACTCCCTCCCCCAACACACACATAGATATTCTTTATCAGCTAAAATTGAATAAGGCAAAAATTTATTATTATTATTATTATTATTATGGTAAAGGCTGACTCTTTTACTTAATTTTTTTCAAGGAATTTTAAAGAAGAATGAGCCTTTGAAGGGGGTGGACCATGTCTTTCCATCCCTACAGTCCCACTACAAATCCCAATGTAAGCAATCTAATACTAACAATGTGGGAATATAGTGTGAGGACTCCAATTTACAATACTGAATGCAGGGGGCCGGCTGTATAGCCCAGTGGATAGGGCGCCGGTATACCACATGGGAAGCCCCGGGTTCGGTTCCCGGGGACCTCTCCTAGCGGGCAGACCGCCTTGAGAAGGGCAAGCCGCCATGGGCGGGCAGAGCCGCCGTGGGCAGGGCAAAAAGCTGCCACGGACAGGGCAAAGCCGCCACGGGCAGGGCAGGTCGCCCGCGAACGGAGCGCAGCCAGCTACCCGCGAACTGAAGCGGAGCCGGTGTGAATGGAAGCAGAAGCCGCCCACAAGTGGGACAAAGCGGCCTGCGTGGTGACCAGTCTCAGCGCGTCGCCGCAACAGGGGGAGACAAAGTGGACAGAGAGGAACACAAGAATGGACACACAGCAGGGGCAAGCAGAAAGGGGGGGGGGAATGTAACAAATAAAAAAAAACAAAAACCAAATACTGAATACAGTTTCCCCTTAAAGATGTCCAATAAAGAAAATTTATAATTTTGAAAATATGACCCAGCAGGAGACATTTATATATGTTCAAAACTGCAATATATTCCTCCTAGGATATGGGGTCTGGATGCCACCATCTTGTATCAATTAGAATAAACTATTAAGAAAATGAAAGCTTAAAATGGGAGAAATAATTGACATTTTTAAATGTTGTGTATATGTGTACAGACATATATATATATGCATATACATACATATACATGCTCAAACAAGAAGCATTATACTATCATTTTTTTTGAGAAAAATGATACTCAAAAGGTTTATTTGTTACACAAGAACATATAGTTAATAGGTAGCAAAGGGGGAAATGAGAACCCTATTTGATGTCAAAACCAGGCCTCTTTTTATATGTAACAAGTATATAAGAGACTGTAAGTAAACACCCTGATGTAAAGCACCTAGCTAAGTGTCTGGCACATAGAAAGGTATTTACTTGGTAACAATGTTAAACATTTTTATTGGGGCTGGCTGTATAGTCCAGTGGATAGGGCGCTGGTTTACCACATGGGAGGCCCTGGGTTTAGCCCCCAGGGCCTCTCCGGGTGGGCGGACCGCTTGAGAAGGCAAAAGCCGCAGTGGGCAGGGCAAAAGCCGCCACGGGCGGGGCAAAGCCACCACGGGCAGAGCAGAGCCGCCTGCGAGCAGAGTGGAGCCGCCCACAAGCAGAAAAAATAAAAAATAAATCTTAAAAAAAAAAATTATTTATTCTTGGGAATAGACCTATCATAAGGTATGCTACGTGTAAAGAATTCTGCTTTCTAAAGCCAATACTTAAGAGCCAGAATAATTAATACCTGAGCTTTATACCTGCGATCATTGTACCTTTTTTTGACCTCAGAAGATACTCAGGCAGCTGAACATTAATAGTACCTAAACCACTGAGCCTACTCCAAACCACGTCCAAAAGGTTTGTCTATCAGAATGTCTTGA
Source organism: Chaetophractus vellerosus (assembly GCA_004027955.1). Lineage (NCBI taxonomy): Eukaryota > Metazoa > Chordata > Mammalia > Cingulata > Chlamyphoridae > Chaetophractus > Chaetophractus vellerosus. The sequence goes on along the minus strand of PVKH010030144.1, from coordinate 1,685 downwards.
TGGGGAAAGTCAGCCTGGTTTTCACTGTTTTGTGAATTTCAATTTAGTCCTTTAAAACGAAAATAAATGATGGTTTGTTTAAGAACCTAATTCCATATCCATCAGTGCATTAATACATATTCCTATAGATGCTGCCATTGCTGATCAAATCTGAATTCTTTTCATTCAGCTGCTGCAACCAAACATTCTAGAACAGCCTAGAGAATAATATTGCATGAGATGAAGGTGATATGCTGAGTCCTTCCTGTGCCAGATGAAATTTAATTATATCTATTGTTTTCATTATTCAAAATATACTGACACTCCATCTACTTAGCAAGAAATTCCCCTCCATTTTATTCAGTATAGTTTTTATGCTAAAAGAAGGGGGGTTGTATCTCCCTCCCCCAGTCCCCACAAGGAGGCATGAAGCTGCTGAAGCCCAGCTGATTTCCCAAGTCCAATTACTGCACTGTGCATGTTCCTCCTCAACAGCATGCTTTACCTGGGGACACAGTCTGCCTAAACACCGCGCACTTAATGGAGTCCCAGAAGCAGTCTCAGTTTCATTGCTTCTAACTAATAGGCTGTGATACTTTTTCCCCAAACAGATCAGAGCTCTCCCCCCATTCCACATTATTCTCCTACCAAAGGGGGGGTGGGGCGGGATCTCCTCTGATGAAAGAGACAGAGTAGCCATTCTTGCTGCTCTACCTTCATTACTGCCTAATACCTGCATTTCTTCAGGGCACAGCAACCTCATTTAATCCAATCTAGGAGCTTCTTTTTTCCAGATAATGACAATAATAGTTGTTTTGTTATTACCCTTAGTGGTAAGACTGAACAGTGGGAATCTACATATTTGGTGTAGTTAACAGGCAGACAAACCAAGTTTTCCCTTCCCTGAAAGATCTCAGAAAATGATTGCTAGAATGGGTTGAGAGAGAAATTAAAGAAGCAACAGAAAAATGAAGCTTTCCTGAAATTTATAAGATCAAAGACAAGGATTTTCAAAATCCTGATTATCTTCCACCTTGAAGAGTAGATTTAATATTCGTATTTAAAGGGTCACTCCCACCCCTTCTTCTGATTTGTGTTTATGTTTGGAGAGGAAACTGATTTCCAGTGATAGGCATCACTGTATCAAAGGGTCCACCTACCTCCCCACAGAGGAATATAATTTATTACAGATGTTTTTCTTAATTCTTAGCACTAATGTTAATGCATGTGTCTTACTGAATCTTGTTCTCTTTTAATAATTTAAGCATTTTGGGAAACGACCTCCAGGAAAAGAGTCTACTTATGTTTTAAGAAGTTTACACATAGTTTAAGATGGCATCCCTGCTACCCTTCAGGATCACACTGAGGTAGAGATGTCAAGAAAAAGTTGAAGTATTGAAAAACCCATTCCAAAATGAGTCTGAAGAAATGCTATAGGTATTTCCTGAAATGTGATGGCTTCCCTACCCCTACAACCTCAAAAAAAAATCTGTTCCGACTGAGATCATGCCTCTTATATAATACAAGAATGAATCAAAAACTGTTAAATCCAACCAGCCCCAGGTCCTGGCTAAGACTCAGCAGCCCTCTTCTTAAGGCAAGGCACAGCAATAACATTTCATTACATTTGTTATTTAGCATCGGGTTCTACAGTTATCCTAAACTATCTTTTGGGTCAAAACAGGCCTTGATTTTCCCACTGGAGA
>PVKH010030143.1:0-12544 GCA_004027955.1 Chaetophractus vellerosus | reverse complement strand
TCATCAGTCTTTCATCGGAGCAAACTCATCGAGGACCCTTCATCAGTCTTTCATCAGAGCCCCTGGCTTGCAGCCTGCCAGCGGAACCTGGACTTGTGTATCCCCACGGTCACGTGAGAGACTCTTATAAAATCTTATATTTTTAACAGAGATCTCGTGTTGATTCTGTTTCCCGAGAGAACCCTGACTAGAACAGTCATTTATACCCAAGCTTTAGTTCCACCCTTGCTAATAAGAAAAAATTAGTTTAGGTGAAAGCTACCAGAAATTGGTGATTCTAAAACAAGTTGACTAAAGAGAATACATGCTCTTTAAGAAAAGGGAGTGAGTTGTGATAATTAGGCTAATGTGTCAACTCGGCCAGGTAATTGTGTCCAGGTGTTTGGTCCAGCAATGTAATACAAGAGCATTTATGGACTTCGATCACCAGTGAGTTTACTGTGTGGATGGCTGCTTACATCTGCATCAATCAGGGAGATTGCATCAGCAATGGATGATGCTTTTATTCAATCAGTTGAATACCTTAAAAGGCGAAGTGATTTCAACATTCGGAGAGAATTTCCCAGCTTGTCTTTGGACAGCCAACTTCTCCCAGAAACTCATCAAGGACCTTTCTTTGGACTTGCATCGGAGCCCCTGGTTTGCAGCCTGCCTGTGGAACCTGGACTTGTGCATCCTCACAGTTGCATGAGACTCTTATAAAATCTTATATTATTGATAGATACCTCCTGTTGATTCTGTTTCCCCAGAGAACACTAATACAGGAGTGTATCTTATGATTCTCATGTTTCTTTCATAATGTTCAAAAAATGTTATTTGTGACCTAATATGTTATGCTATCCAAGGATGATCTGCAGATAAATGAGGGCAGAGGCATCAAATATATTCAAGTCTCTCTTCTTCAAAATTTATGAAGAAATCCAAGGTTGATGCAAATGCTAGTTGGGCAGTGTTTTAGTTTCCTAGGCTGCTTATGTAAATACCATGAAATGGGTTGACTTAAATAATGAGAATTTATTAGCTTACAGTTTTGAGGCTAAAAGAAAGTCCAAATCAAGGCATCATCAAGCTGATACGTTCCTCCCTGAAGACTGGAACGTTCTGTGTCTGGCTGCCTGCAATCCTTGGTCCTTAGTTTGTCACATGGAAAGGCATATGATGGCATCTCCTGGTCTCTCCCTTCTCTTGCAATTTCCATTGATTTCAGCTTCTGGCTGCTCCATTTGTGGCTTTTCTCTTTCTGTCTGAATTTCATTCTCTTACAAAGGAGTTCATTAATAGGATTAAGACCCATCCTTTTTGGGTTGGACTACACCTAAACTGAAGTAGTCTCATAAAAGTTCCGATTTACAATGGTGTTTTAGTTTTCTAGGCAGCCAAAATGCAACATACCAGAAATGGGTTGGCTTTTACAATGGGGATTTATTTGCTTAAAAGCTTACAGTTTTGAGGCCATGAAAATGTCCAAATCAAGGCATCATCAGGCAAATCTTTCTCCCTGAAGACCAGGTAAGACAATCTTGGACTCCTCTGTCATATGGCAAGGCACATGGAAGTGTCTGCTGGTCTCTCCCTTCTCCTCCTTTGGCTTCTGGCTTTTGTCTTTCTCTTAGCTTCTGTTGCTTTCTCTGTATATATTCATCCTATTTATAAAGGACTCCAGTAAGAAGATTAAGACCCACCCTGGGTCATGACCCAACTGATATAACCCAAGCAAATGGTCCCACCTAAAATAGGTTCACACCTACAGGAATGGATTAGCTCTAAGGAAATAATTTTTCTGGGGTCCACAAAAGTCTCAAACTACCACACTCCACCCTCTGGACCCCCCCCCCCAAAACACATGTTCCTTCCATATGCAAATGCATTCATTCCATTCCAATATTTTGAAAAACGTTATATCATTTCAGTAACAATATTAAGGATTAAGTACAAATTCTCATCAAAATCAGCTATAGGTGTGATCTGTCCTGGGGCAAAATTTCCTTCAGACTGTGGACCTGTGAAACTTTCTTTGTATATCTTCTTCCAATATACAAAGGAAGGACAGTCATAGGTTACACATTCCCATTTCCATAGGGGGAAATTGGAAGGAAAACAAGGGTCATGGGTCCCAAACAGTTCCAAACCCTTTATGACATACTCATTTAGATTTCAAGTCTGAGAGTCATCTATAGAGTGAAGCTTTGTCTTCAGGGCCTGATGGAGTGGCAGCCTCATGCTTTCCAAGGGCTTGTCCAGTGCCATGCTTTCAGCTCCAACTTCTTCAAACATCTGAGTAATGGCTGAACTTGAACTCTAGGCTCCACCCTCTGAGAAAACTTAGGCAGCAAAACTCTTCCTAAAAAACAGGGCAGAAGGCCAACCCTCTTCAAGTGTGTGGGCATATTTACCATTTCCACACACATGGGTGGGCTTACTTTCTTGGCCCAAGAAGAAGACTTTAGAAGTAATTTTTCCTTCCATCTGACCCTTCTCTGTTCCTTTTAGATCAGGCTGCTAGTGGTTCCATTCATACACATCCACAAAAAACCTTGTTGGTTTTGCATGCAGCACCACCTGGACTCTTCTCTCATGTGGAAAGGCACAAGTTTTGCTCTCAGTTATTTGTTGGTTGTTGCTGCTGTTGCTATTGTTTTGCAGTAGTGTTTTTTCCCCACCAATAGATCTTCATTAATGAATTCTAGGACACTAGGTAGCATAACAGGATAACAAATTTTGCTGCCTAAGATTTCCCATGGCAATATATATACTTTGAGTGCACAGCCCAGTTTAATTACTAACCATTACCTGCATAAAGTAAATTTCTAGAAAATGATGGAACCCATGACAGTCAAAAGACCCAGAGGGAGAGGGAGACTTAGCACAGAGGCCAACATGTGGAATAAACTGGAGACTCAAAACTTTTAAACACAAACACCAAGTAATGCTTTTTTTTTTTTTTGGTTACATATCCCCCCCCCTTCTACTTGCTCTTGCTGTGTGTCCATTCTTCTGTGTTTTTTTCTATGTCTGCTTCTTATCTCCCCCCGTCTTTGCGGCGACGCGCCGAGTCGGTCCTCCATGGAGGCGGCTCGCTCCGTTCGTGGGTGGCTCCATTCCGTTTTCATGGGCGGCTCCAGCTCCATGTTTTGCGGGCAGCAGTGCTCCATGTTTTGCGGGCTGCCCAGCTTCTGCGCTTCGCAGGCGGCAGCTCCGTGTTTCACGGGTGACTTTGCCATGCCCGTAGCAGCTCAGCCCTGCCCATGGAGGCTTTTTGCCTTGCCCATGGCGGCTTTGCCCCACCCACGGCAGCTTGCCTTTCTCAAGGCCGTCTGCCCACTCGGAGAGGTCCCCGGGAACCGAACCCAGGGCCTCCCATGTGGTACACCAGCGCTCTTATCCACTGAGCTATCCAGCTGGCCCCCAAGTAATGCTTTAAAAATACATCACATTGACAACTCAGTTCAATCTGTAGTGTACTATGGGTGTTTTAAATAGTTCTTTTTACTGAAAGTATCAAAGGAAACAGTAGAAAGTTAGATGTTCTAATTTTCTCTTAAAAATTCAGTTTTCTAATGAGAATTTGCCTAAACATTCTATTACCTTTCCTTTTGAAAAGAATCTGTAATAAGAAATCAAATGTTAGCATTCTGATAAAAAATATTTTATCAGTGTGCCACTTAAAATTAAAGAGTTCTATATTTAGAGAATAAATAATATTGTAGTATTATACAGTGGAAACTCAGTGGGGTTCTTTGGGAATATTTCCTAATGTTTCATGAAAACTTAGAAAAGAAAATTAAAAATGATGCCCAAGGAACTAACCATATCCTTGTCCTTTATTTTGCCTCTACTCGTCTGTCTACACCATTCCATTGATGCTGCTTTGATGAAGGTCATCAATTGACCCACTGTCAATTCAAAGGGCACTTTAAATTTTTATTCTACCTGATCTTTTTAAGAAACTTGAAGCCTTTGATCTTTATTCCCTCAAATTCTTTTGTTGGTTTCCATAACATCAATCTCTTGTGGTTTTCTTTCACCAATGATTACATTCTGCCTCTTATAATAGTTTTTCTTCCTCAACCCACCCCTTAGAAATGTGGTGTTCTCTATATTCCATCCTGTGCCACTTCTCTACACAACACCATTCCCTGGAATATGTCATTCACTTCCATTGGTTTATTGATCACTTATAAGAAGAAGATTTCCAAATCTCTGTTCCATTCCTGATTTGCTAAGTTTCAAACCAATATTTCCAACTCACTTCAAAAATATAATGAATGAAAAAATCATCTCCACTTCCTTCCCACACTTTCAAACGCCAATAGGCTCCTTCTCTTATAGTCCTTATGTATATCAGTGCGCATCATCACCCACACTGACTTGCATAAAATACCCAGTCACCAATGACTACTACTTAACTCCTCATATTAAATTGATAAAAAAAAGTTCTACTGATCTTACAACCAAAATATCTTCTAAATATTTTATGTTGGCACTATTAATGTGCAAGTCCAGCACTTAACATCTTTATCTCAGACTATAAAGAGACTTCAAGCTGTTCACTCTCTTTGTTTTAATTCACTGCCCATGAAAGTATATGAGATTCCTTTCTCATCATTTCATCCCCTTTCTTGAAATCCCCCATTGAATTTCTATTGCCTACAAGGTAAAAATGTAAACTCCTTAGAATACAATACAAGGCTCTTTTACAATTATGTTTTGGTTTATTTTTCAAGCCTAACATCCAGTACAGAAATTACAATCATCGGTCAGAACTCATCTGCAGAAGCTTATGTTTGTTTTGAGCTCACCCAATATTTCTTTTTTTTTTTTCAGAATATATAAAAATGTATTATATATGAATAAGAAAAAATTCAACAACCCAATAAATATGAACATAATAAAAATTATACAACACAATTAAAAATGAATAAATGTGTTGAACAGATAATTCATCAAGGATGAATTAAACTTAGCAAACAATACATGAAAATACACTAGAAATCATCAGTCATGTAAATGCAAATGCCATATGAATGTCTAAACTTAAAAATTGACCACAAAAATTGTTTATGGTAAGATGGAACCACAGAAATCTTAAACAATATTTTTCCACCACTTAGTTGAAATAGGAAGTCTAGAGAGGGCTGAAATTTAGTATTTCCATTCCCCCAATCAGGTTAATATGAAAAAAACCACTTTGGCGAGGCTGTTTCCAAATTGGGCAGGAAATTGTTAATGAGAATGGACTGCTTTTGTTTTGTGAAAATATTACATAAGAATCCAGATATCAAACTCTCTTGAGAAACTCAAAGACATATGTATTAGTCAGCCAAAGGGGTGCTGATGCAAAATACCAGAAATTGATTGGTCTTTATAAAGGGTATTTATTTGAGGTAGAAGTCAGCATAGGTTTCTTCCTTCACCAAAGTCCATTGCCAAGTGTTGGAGCAAGACAGCTGCCGACGTTTGCCAGGGTTCAGACTTGGGTTCCTTTCGTCCCGGGGTTGCGTTTCTCTCCGGGCTTAGCGCCTCTGTTTCCTCCACAAGGTCAGCTTTAGACTATGAGGCTCTCTAGGCTTTGCATCTCTCCACAAGGCCAGCTGTAGACTCTCAGGAGAACAGCTCATGTCTTTTCCCAGGGCCTTCTCTCCTTCCTCATGACCAAACTCTCTTACTTCCCGGGGCTCCAGCTCATGACTCCAACATCAGAACTGCTCCATCGGCCCTTTGCCATGCCTTTTATATTTGATTCCCCCACCCACCAAGGGGTAGGGCTCAACGCCCTACTGACGTGGCCCAGTCAATGCCCTCATCATAACTTAATCATGCCCAGATTAACAGACCAGTTTACAAGCATAATCCAATATCTATTTTTGGAATTCATATTTACATCAAACTGCCAAACTGCTACAACATATCAATGCTGTTTCCTAATTTTTCTAATGGAAAATCCGGTAGAACTGAGAAATTACTCTTGTACTTTCTCCTGCCCATTATGTGGGATGTTGCTCTACATTTCACCACAGTTCCCCATATAGCCTCCTTAGGCTCATCTTTTATCTGTCTAGCTCCTGAAACTGCTAATGACCACTGCTGTAGTCACCACTCACTCACCCCACATTGTACTTTCTTCTCTAGCCACCCAAGTAATTTCATGCTTCTCTGTGCTTGTATAGGTAGTCAACTAAATCTAGAATCCTCCATTTGCTTTGTCCACCTGATTAACTTTTTAAACTACTGTATATTCTTTAGGCCTAGTTCAAATTTTATCTCCATTCTAAAGTAGCCTCTGGTAAATCCTCAACTTCCATTTACCATATAAGGGTCACTGCCTCTCATTATTCTATTACAGCAACCAACAGAACTGGCTATACAATAACCAGAAATAATAGGGCCGTATGAAAGCAATTATTAAATTGTATATGGTTAAAATGATTACAAAGGAAAAGAAGAAATAGAAAACATGAGGAAAGAACTAAACTTTTAGAAATCATAAAATATAACCTTTGGAATTAATGGATTAAAAAGCAAATTAGACATAATTGAAAAGAGAAATAGTAAAGAAGAAGATTGGTCTGAGAAAATCAGTGACAATGCAATGTTAAAATATAAAGCAGAGGGGAAAAAAATAGGTGGAGGACAGAATTAGAAAGTCCGATATAAATTACTAGAATTTCCAGAGGAGATAATTGAGTGAATGAATACATGAGGACTCTTCTTTGGGAAAAAAATTTCAATAATCAGATCAGTAACTGCAAACCTACTTACCTATGGTCAGACTATTGTCCTCAAACAATGTAAAAGAGGGCAAGTCACATAAGACACAGTGTTGCCTGCCCAGTGGCATGTGCTCCAGACAATTACTGTCCTGTTAATCTGAGGTTAATATTCATTGATGCAATCTTCCTCTGGGACCCAAAAGTTCTGAGTTACTGACTACCCTGCAACTGCTTTGTACACTGCAGTTCTATTCTTCTTTGAAAGAAGGGTCACCCCTGGAGACATTGTATATGGGAATGGAAAAAGTTGCTGCAAGTTGAATATTTTAAAAGTAGCAGAGTTTAATCAGGATATACTTGTAGTACACATTGGTTAAGGACATGGGCTCTGAAGTCAGATCATCTGGGCTCAAATCCTGCCACTAATGCTTCCTGTGTAATCTTAAACAAGTTATTGTATTTCATCAAATAAAATAATGCTATTAATTCATAAATGTGTCATTATTTATGCAACATTTTGAAAAGAAAATGTTCTGCCAATTATTGATCACATATTATCTGTGGTAAGATGCATCCTGTACTGGAATATCTTCCCTTTGTCCCTCCAGATCGATTCTTCAAACTTCTGTGCTCTAGGAGGCTGACCCAATGGAGGTAGTAGATAAAGTTCAGAGGATAGGAGGAGAATGAAGTCAGAATATTATTCCTTCTCTGTAGGGATGCCATGGATTATCTCTATCCCTCTACTGTAGTCATTGTTCCTATAGGCAGCCTTCTCTAAACTATCTTCTCCAGGCTAGGAGACCTGGAGTATGGCTTTCAAAGGTTTCAAGCCCCAGAGTCCTTCATTATCTCTTACTGGTTCTCCTAAACATGGCTACACCTTTGTAAAGTTTACATCTCTTTATTAAACTCTCTTTAAGTTATTCAGTTAGAATGTGCATTTGCTTCCTGCTAGGGTCCTGACTTATACACATCCCAATTCAGAGATGTTAAAGTGTGAAAAAAGTACCTTAGATATAATGAAATATGGCATTCAGTCACACTGTGCCTCCTTACCTTTAAAATGGGTATACTCATCCTTATTAAAAGTATTATGAAATTAAATGAATTAATTGATATAAAGTATGTAAAATAGCACCCAACATGTAATAAATATTCAATAAATATTATATTTAGTACATTTGAAGAATCATGATAGGTGCTATGCACTGAGCTATCTAGCCGGGCCCTATAGGTGCTATGGATTATATAAAGATAGGCAAGAAACAAAGTATTCTTTCAAGGATCTTGGGAAAACTTTCTCTTTCAATCTTGGACCTGGATAGCTGAATCATTCTTTCAATAGATGTGCTTTACCTAACACAAGTTGGTGACAGCCACGTTGAAAATTCCCATCAGAAATTGCAAGAGTATACATGCAATGCCCCTCATGACTTATGGTCATTGAATCAATCTAAGAGTAGGATTCTGGTTAGGTCTTTCTTTTGTCAATGCAGTTGATTTCTATTGTCTCATTTTATCACTTCTATAGCTTTTGATACAGGAGGATTTGCCTCTGAAGACTATTTCCCATGTTATCAGCATCACAGTTGTCAATAGGATAGGAAGGCAAGAGAGCATAGCCTTTGTATCCACTGTACAAAAAGTGAAGTATTAACTGGACATAGAAAGAAAGCATTGATTAAAATGTCCATGGGCCAGGCAATTCAGAGTACACTATTCAAAGTTGCTGACTGGCAACTTCTTTTTCTCTAAAACATTTTATGATTTTTTCAATTTATAAATTGATTTATATTTACATTTTTATAAATGGAATCATACAATATATTACACAATATATTTAGTTCATAGTAATGCAGTCATACTGTGTTTGTCACTTTGTGTCTGGCTTGCTTAACTCAACATAATGTCCTCCAGATTCATCCATGTTGTCATATGCTTTATGACTTCATTTCTTTTTACACCTGCATAATATTCCATCATGTGAATACACCACAATTTGTTTATCCATTCATTGGTTGATGGATACCTGGGTTGTTTCCAACCTTTGGCAATCGTGAATAACACCACTATGAACATAGGTGTGCAGATGTCTGTGTCACTGCTCTCAGTGCTTCTGGGTATATACCCCCTAGTGGTATTGCCAGGTCATGTGGCAAATCTATATTTAACTTTTTTAGGAACTTCCAAACAGTCCTCCACCACAGTGGCTGTACCATTCTGCATTCCAACCAACAATGAATAAGTACTCCTATCTCTCCACACTCTCTCCAACACTTGTATTGGAGAGAATACAAGTTCTCTGTCTTTTTAATAGTGGCCATTCTGATAGGTGTGAAATAATATCTCATTGTAGTTTTGATTTCCATTTCCATAATTATTAATGATGTTAAACATTTTTGTGTGTTTTTTTTTAACTGTATTTCTTCTTTGGACAAATGTCTATTCAAGTCTTTTGCCCTTTTTTTAATCTGGTCATTTGTCTTATTGTTGAGTGTAACATCACTTTAAATATCATGAATATTAAACCCTTATTGGACATATAATTTCTCCCATTGAGTAAGCTGCTTTTTCACCCTTTTGACAAAGTCCTGTGAGGTGCAAAAGTGTTTAATTTTGAGGAAGTCCCATTTATCTATTTTTTCTTTTGTTGCACGTGCTTTGGGTATAAGGTCCAAGAAACCACCACCTACTACAAGGTCTTTAAGATGCTTCCCAACATTTTCTTCTGGTAGTTTTATGGTCCTGACTTTTATACTTAGGTCTTTGTTCCATTTTGAGTTGATTCTTGTATAAGGAGTGAGATAGGAGTCCTCTTTCATCTTTTGGTTATAGATATCCAATTCTCCTAGCACCATTTTTTGGAGAGATTTTTTCCTGTTAACGTGGACTTGGTAGGTTTGTCAAAAACCAGTTGACTATAGAGGGGAGGGGTTATTTCTGGACTCTCAATTCTATTCCACTGATTGATGTGCCTATCTTTATGCGAGTACCATGCTGTTTTGACCACTGTAGCTTTGTAATACGTTTCAAGGTCAGATAGTGAAATTCCTCCCATGTCATCTTTCTTCTTTAGAATGCTTTTGGCTATTCAGGTACACTTTTCCTTCCAAACGAATTTGGTAATTGCCTTTTCTATTTCTACAAAGTAGGCTGTTGGAGTTTTGATTGGTATTGCATTGAATCTATAAATCAGTTTGGGTAGGACTAAGATCATAATGATATTTAGTATTCCAATCCAAGAACATGGAATATCTTCCCATTTGTTTAGGTCTTCTTTGATTTCTTTTAGCATTATTTTGTAATTTTCTGCATTTAGATCCTGTACCTCTTTGGTTAAATTGATTCTGGTATTTCAGTCTTTTTGTTGCTATTATAAATGGATTTTTTCTCTGTGATTTCCTCCTCAGATCGTTCAATACTAGTGTACAGAAACATTACTGATTTTTCCATGTTGATCTTGTATCCTGCCACTTTGCTGAACTCATTTATTAGCTCAAGTAGCTTTGTCATACACATTTCTGAATTTTCTAAATATAGGGTCATGTCATTCATGAATACTGAGAATTTTACTCACTCTTTTCCTGTTTGGATGTCTTTTTTTTTTCCTTGTCTAATTGCTCTAGCTAGAATTACTTCTAGCACAATGTTGAACGATAATGGTGACAATGGGCATTTTTGTCTTGTTCCCAATCTTAGACAGGAACATTGAGTATGATGTTGGCTGTGGGATTTTTATATATGCCTTTTATCATATTGAGGAATTTTCTTTTTATTCCTATCTCTTGAAGTGTTTTCATCCAAAAAGGATGCTGGCTTGCACGGCAAGCCAGGCCTGAGTGGTGAGCCAGGTCCGCATGGGGAGTAACACAGCAAGATGATGATGCAACGAAAAGAGAGACGCTGGGGAGAGTCAGGGAGACATGACAGAAACCAGGAACTGAGGTGGTGCAAGCAATAAGGTACCTCTCTGCCACATCAGAGTCGAATCCTGGTGAAGCCTAGAGGAGAAAAACAAGCAGAGAAAACAAAAAAGAAGAAAAACAGACACAGAAGATCTCACAGTACATAAACACAGACAGCAAAAACAGCAGTGTGGGGGTTGGGGAGATAAGAAGGGAAAAGGGGATGCCGGATTTTGTAAAATGTCTTTTCTGCCTCCATTGAGATGATCATGTGTTTTTTTCCCCTGCAATTTGTTAATGTGGTGTATCACGTTGATTGATTTTCTTATGTTGAACCAGCCTAGCATACCAGGAATAAATCCCACTTGGTCGTGATATAAGATTTTTGATATGCTGTTGCATTCTGTTTGCAGCTATTTGGTTGAGAATATTTGTATCTATGTTCACTAGAGAGATTGGTCTGTAGTTTTCTTTTCTTGTAGTATCTTTATCTGGCTTTGGTCTTAGAGTGATGTTGGCGTCATAAAATATGTTGGGTAATTTGCCCTCTTCAATTTTTTGGAAGAGCTTAAACAGGATTAGTGTTAATTCTTTTCAAAATGTTTGGTAGAATTCACCTGTGAAGCTATCTGATCCTGGGCTTTTCTTTGTTGGGAGATTTTTGATGACTGTTTCAATCTCTTTAAATGTGACTGGTTTGTTATGTTCTTGTATTTCTTGTAGCATCAGGGTAGGTTGTTTGTCCATTTCATTCAGGTAGTCTAGTTTGTTAGCATAAAGTTTCTCATAATATCCTCTTATGATAATTTTTATTTCTGTGGGGTCAGTAGTAACTTCTCCCCTTTCATTTCTGATTGTATTTATTTGCATTTTCTCTCTTCTTTTCCTTGTTAGCCTAGCTAGGGGTTTGTCAATTTCATTTATCTTCTCAAAAACCAACTTTTGGTTTTGTTGATTTTCTCTATTGTTTTTTTTGTTCTCAATTTCATTTATTTCTGCTCTAATCTTTATTGTTTCTTTTCTTCTGCTTGTTTTGGGATTGGTTTGCTGTTCTTTTTCTAGTTTCTCTTGTTGTTCAGTTAAATCTTTAAGTTTACCTCTTTCTTCTTTTCTAATATAGGCGTTTAGAGCTATAAATTTCCCTCTCAAGACTGTCTTCACTGCATTCCATAAGTTTTGATAAGTTGTGTTCTCACTTTCATTTGTTTCAATATATTTACTGATTTCCCTTGCAATTTCTTCTTTGACCCACTGATTATTTAAGAGTGTGTTGTATAGCCTCCACACATTTGCAAATTCACCTTTTTCCTGTCTATTATTGATTTCCAGTTTGATTGAATTATGATCTGAGAAGGTGCTTTGTATAATTTTGGTCTTTTTATATTTATTGAGAATTCCATAGCACCCTAACATAGTCTATCCTGGAGAAAGATCATTGGGCACTTGAAAAAATATATAACCCACTGAGTTTGAATGCAATGTTCTGTATATGTCTGTTAGGTCTAACTCATTTATCATATTGTTCAAGTTCTCTGTTTCCTTGTTGATCTTCTGTCTAGTTGTCTTACATAATGATGTGAGTGGTGTGTTGAAGTCTCCAACGATTATTGTAGAGATGTCTATTTCTCCCTTCAGTTTTGCCATAGTTTTTCTTATGTATTTTGGGACACCCTGGTTAGGTGTATAGATATTTATGACTGTTATGTCTTCCTGGTGGATTGGCCCTTTTATTAATACACAATGGCCTTCTGTATCTCATAACTTTTTTGCATTTAAACTCTTTTTTTGTCCAATATTAGTATGGCTACCACAGCTCTTTTTTGATTGCTATTTGTGTGGACTATCTTTTTCCAACATTTCACTTTCAGCTGGTTTGTATCCCTGGTCTAAGGTGAGTCTTTTGTAAGCAGTATATGGATGGTTTTT
>PVKH010030142.1:0-12530 GCA_004027955.1 Chaetophractus vellerosus | reverse complement strand
GAAAATATGGCAGAGCTCTCCAGGATGGGAATTCAGTGTTCTCCCATTTATTGAGTAATTCTTCATCCCGAGACCATGACCCGTGAGCATTTGAACAATTATGCATATCTTTTATGTATGTTCACGTGAACTTCCTCCCATGCATCCCCAACCCTGACATTCCCCAACAATGATCTTCTCCCATCCCTGTTGTGACCCTTCTGTGATCCATAGCCTCTTCAAAGGTGAAGTCATAACAATAGCCAATTGCAATGAATCGGAAAATGAAATATTAATGATATTTAAATGTAAGAGGTAAAATATATGAGAACTTTTTTTCCGTTTTGCCTTGTCAGTGCAATATATAATGTCCAGTCTGTTCTGTGCCACCTTCCTCTTCTTAGTCCCAAGCATCCCACCATTTTTCATTTAATTTTCAAAGAAGTTTTAGGTCACAGCAGACTCACACACAGAATAGAAGACAATCTCATATGCTCAAACTCCTCCTCCATTCCCCCCCGCATACCAAAACCTTGTTGTATGTGGATGGCAGCACCAACATAACTGACATACAGATAGTGATACATAGCTTCCAAACATTGTCATTGTTCCACAGCAAGGTCCAAATATTAGATTGTATACTTTTATAAATTTTGATGACATTCACCCTGTCCTGTGTCCATCACTACAAAGCAATGGAAAACATTTCAACTGGCCATTAAATGCCCCTGTTCCTCCCTCCCTCTCCCCTCAGGAACCACAACATCCCCCTGGCTCAATTTTTTGGATGACAGATTTCATAGATACATGCAACAGACTGTCGTGGCTCACTGGTTCATCCCCCACTGGGAACCATCCCTGCTCCCAAGTGTCGGCCTCCCAGTATATTTCTGAGCAAAGAGGTCTCCAAAAATAGGGAGTCCATC
The DNA here is from genome assembly GCA_004027955.1 of Chaetophractus vellerosus. Classification (NCBI taxonomy): domain Eukaryota; kingdom Metazoa; phylum Chordata; class Mammalia; order Cingulata; family Chlamyphoridae; genus Chaetophractus; species Chaetophractus vellerosus. Next base: position 11,625 of record PVKH010030142.1, on the reverse strand, counting down.
TTCTTTCTCTCATTGTGTGGTTCTCCACCACTGATACAACATGACAGGATGAACACTCCCACACTCCCCTGAGGCAATCTCCAGATATGCCCCCCGAATGCACCCCAACCCACACCCCAAATCTGTGACACCTCCCCTTCACATTGCCACAAGAGCATTCCCACTCAGCAGTCACAACCTCTCACCCACAAGTCCCAAGTGTTCATCCGGGCCCTCTTACACCCCACCCCAAAGCAACCCAGGCTCTCCAACCTGCCCTTCCCAGTCCTCCTAGCCAACAACCCTGCCCCATCGAACCCAACAATATCACCACCCACCTGTCCCATTCCCCCAAAATGCAACCACACTCCAGCACCTCACCACAGATTACATCCCTATGGATGATGTCCCACAACTTTCTCTTCTCTTTCTCTTTCTTGTAAACTTATCTTTCAGACCCTAGTTATCAGGGACTGCTCAATTTCATTAAATCCATTAATTCATATCAGTGAAGGTCATCCTTCAATGCCTGGCTTGCTTTGCTCAACATAAGGTCTCCAAGATTCATCCATGTTATCCTGTGGGTTTGCTCTTTGTTCCTTCTTAGTGTTGAGTAATATTCCATTGTATGTATGTACCACATTTTGCTTATCCATTCATCTGTTGATGAGCACCAGGGTTGATTCCAACTTTGGCAATAGTGAACAATGCCGCTATGAACTTTGGGGTACATATATCTGTTCATGTCTTCGCTTTCAATTCTTCTGGGTATGTACCAAGCCATGGAATCGCTGGATCACATGGAAGATCTATATTTAGGTTTTTGAGGAACCCCCAAACTGTTGTCCACAGTGTCTGGACCAATCCACAATCCCACCAGCAGTAGATGGGGGTTCCCATTCCTCCACATCCTCTCCAACATTTATAGTCTGCAATTTTTAAATAGCCGCCATTGTAATGGATGTAAGATGGTATCTCATTGTAGATTTGATTTGCATTTCTCTAACAGCTAGAGATGTCGAGCCTTTTTTCATGGGATTTTTAGCCATTTGTATTTCTTCCTTGGAGAACTGTATTTTCAGATCACTTGCCCATTTTTTAAATGGGTTGTTTGTCTTTTTATTTTTGAGGGATAGGGTCTCTTTATATATGCAGGATACTAGGCTCCTATCAGATATATGGCTGCCAAATATTTTCTCCCATTGGGTAGGCTGAATTTTTATTTTCTTGATAACTGACTTGGAGGAACAAAACTTTTTCATTTTGAGGAGATCCCATTTATATATTTTTTCTTTTGCTGCTCCTGCTTTGAGTGTGAAGTCCATGAAACCATTTCCTATTACAAGGTCCTGTAGATGCTTCCCTACATTATCCTCCAAACTTTTTATGATGTTGGCTCTTATATTTGGATCTTTGATCCACCTTGAGTCAATTTTCATATAGGGTATGAGATGGTGTCCCTCTCTCAATCTTTTGCATATGGATATTCAGTTCTCCATGCACCACTGAGTGGGCTTGGTGGCCTTGTCAAATATCAGATGATACTGTATATATGATTATTTATATCTGAACTCTCAATTTGGTTCCACTGGTCAATATATCTATCCTTGTGCCAATACCATGTGATTTTCACAACTGTAGCTTTGTAGTATGTTTTGAAGTCAGGTAGTGTAATACTTCGAACTTCATTTTTCTTCTTCAATGTGTCTTTGACAATTTGGGGCCTCTTACATTTCCAAATAAATTTTGTAGTTAGTTTTTCCAATTCCTTAAAAAAATACAGTGTTAATTTTTATTGGGATTACATTAAATCTGTAGATTAGTTTCGGTAGGGTAGACATTTTGATGATATTTAATCTTCCCATCCATGAACAGGCAATATTCTTCCATTTATTTAATTCTTCTGTGATTTCCTTTAATAATGTTGTGTAGTTTTCTCCATATAAGTCCTTTACATCTTTAGTTAAATTTATTGCTTGATAGTTGATTCTTTTTCTTATTATTGTAAATGATATTTTTTCCTTAATTTCCTCCTCAGATTCCTTGTTTTTGGTATACCAAAATGATGATGGTTTTTCAGCATTGATCTTATAGCCTGCAATGTCACTGAACTCCTTCATATATTTTAGCAGCTTTGTTGTAGATTTCTCAGGGCTTTCTAAGTATACGATCATGTTGTCTGCAAATAATGAAATTTTTACTTCTTCCTTTCCAATTTTGATGCCTTTTATATCTTTTTCTTGCCTCAGTGCTCAAGCAAGTACTTCTAGGACAATGTTAAATAACAGTGGTGATAGTAGGCATCCTTGTCTTATTCTTGATCTAAGAGGGCAGGCTCTTAGGATTTTGCCATTGAACATGATGTTAGCTTTGGGTTTTACATATATACTTTTTATCATGTTCAGAAAGTTTCCTTCTATTCCTACTTTTGCAGTGTTTTTATCAGGAAAGGATGCTGTATTTTGTCAAATGCTTTTTCTGCATCTATAGAGATGACCACGTGATTTTTTTTCTTTCAATCTGTTTATGTCGTTAAATACATTGATTGATTTCCTTATGTTGAACCATCCTTGCATACCTGATATGAAACCCACTTGTTCATGGTTTATAATGCTTTTGATATGTTGTTGAAAGCAATTTACAAGTATTTTGTTGAGGATTTTAGCATCAAGGTTAATTAGAGAGATTGGTCTGTAATTTTCCTTTCTTGTGGTATCTTTGTTTGGCTTCAGCATTAGGGTAATATTGGCATCATAGCATGAGTTAGGGAATGTTCCTTCTATTTCTATTTTTTGGAAGAGCTTAAGCAGGATTGGTGTTAGTTCTTTCTGGAATGTTTGGTAGAATTCAGCTCTGAAGCCCTCTGGTCCTGGGCTCCTCTTAGTTGGGAAGTTTTTGATGACTGAGTCTATCTCTTTACCTGTAATTGGACTGTTGAGTTCATCAATTTTTTCTTTCATCAGTGTAGGATGCTTGTGAGTTTCTAGGAATTTGCCCATTTCCTCTAAATTATCATTCTTGTTAGCATATAACTTTCCAAAGTATCCTCTTATGATATTATTTATTTCCATGGGATGAGTAGTGATATCCCTTTCTTCATTCCTTATTTTGTGTATTTGCATCTGCTCTTTTTCTTTGTTAATCTGGCTAAGGGTTTGTCAATTTTATTGATCTCCTCAAAGAACTGGCTTTTGGTTTGTTCATTTTTTCTCGTGATTTCTTGTTTTCTATTTCATGTAACTCTGCTTTAATCTTTGTTATTTTGTTCTTTCTGCTTCCTTTCGGCTTAGTTTGTTGTTGTTTTTCCAATCCTTTCAGGTGTGCAGTTAATATTTCCATTTTAGGTTTTTCTTCTTTTTTAATATATGTGTTATAGCTCTAAAATTCCCTCTTAAGACTGCATTGGCTGCATCCCAGAAGTTTTGATGTGGTGTCATTTTCATTTGATTTGAGGTAGTTACTGATTTCCTCTGACATTTCCTCCTTGACCCATGGTTTGTCCAAGAGTTTGTTGTTTTATTTCCATATCTTTATGCCTAATCTAGTTCTCTGGCCCTTAGTGATTTACAATTTCTTTCCATTGTGGTCAGAGAAAATACTTTGTATAATCTCAATCATTCTGAACTCATTGAGATTTGTTCTTTGGCTAGCATGTGGTCTATCTTGGAGTATGATCCATGTGCGCTCAAGAAGAATGTATATCCTGCTGTATTAGGGCGTAGCCTTCTGTATATGTCTATAAGGTCCATGTCCTCTAATGTATTATTCAGGTTCTTTGTTTTTTTTACTGATTCTCTGTCTAGATGTTCTGTCTAATGGCGACAATGGTATATTAAAGTCCCCCTATATAATTGTAGAGGCATTTATTTCTCCACTTAGTTTTTCTAGTCTTTGCATCATGTATTTTGAGGCACCCTGATTAGGTGCATAAATGTTTATGAGTGTTCTCTCTTCTTGAGAGATTACCACCTTTCACTAATATACAGTGTCCATATTTGTCTGTTATGATTGTTTTGCATTTAAAATCTATTTTGTCTGATATTAGGATTGCCACCCCTGTGCTTTTTGGGTTATTATTTGCTTGTAAAATTGTTTTCCAGCCATTCACTTTCAGCCTCCTTGAGTCCCTGGGTCTAAGGTGGGTCTCTTTTAAACTACATATAGATGGGTCATATTTCTGTATCCATTCTGACAATCTGTGTCTCTTGACCGGTGAGTTTAATCCTTTAACATTCAGTTTTATTACCCTCAATGAATTTCTTACATTGCTGTATTTTCTTTGGGTTTATGTATGTCCTGTGTAGTTTTTGTTTCTCTTTATGTCTTTCTAGTTGTTCTTACACACTCCTCCAACTCTCTCTCTTCTGCTTTTTCTTTCTAAACTTTATAGCTTCTTTCAGTATTTTTCAAGTGCCGGTTTCGTATTGGTATATCCCCTTAATTTCTGTTTATCTGTGAATATTTTGAACTCACTGTCATTTTTGAATGCCAGCTTTGCTGGATAGAAAATTCGTGGTTGGAAGTTTTTTCTTTAGTACTTGATTATGTCATACCACTGTCTTCTTGCCTCCATATTTTCAGCTGAGAAGTCAGCACTTAATCTTATTGTGCTTCCCTTGTATGTAATGATTCTCTTTTCTCTTGCTGCCTTTAGTATTTTCTCTTTTTCTTGAACATTGGACATTTTGAATAGTATATGTCTTGGAGTTGGTCTCTTGGGATTTATACTGTTTTGGGTGCACTGTGCTTCCTGGATATGTACATATATCTCCCTCAATATGTTTGGGAAGTTTTCAGCCATTATTTCCTTCAAAACTCCTTCTGTTCCCTTTCTCTTCTCCTTCTGGGATGCCTATAATACGTATGTTTGTGCATTACGTGTTATCGGTTAAAACCCTGAGTCCCTGCTGGATTTTTTCTGTCTTTTTATCTATCTGTTCTACTATATGTTTGATTTCAGATGTACTGTTTTCCACATCACTAATTCTTTCTTCTGTCTGTTCAAAACTGCTGTTACATGAATCCATCATCTTTTTGATTTCTTGGATTGTGCTATTCATCGAAATCATATCCATTATCTTTTTATGTATGTTTACAATTTCTTCAGTATGTGCTCCCAGTGTCTTCTTTATATCCTTAATCTCTTTCTTCACTTCATGAAGTTGGTCCATGATATTTGTTTGCACAGCTTTGATCAGTTGTTCTATGTTCTGCATCTCTTCCTGGTTTTTGGTTTGTTCTTTGTAATGGTCCATGTCTTCCAGTTTCTCTGTATGGCTTGTCATTTTTTGTTGCCCTCTGGTTATCATTCTATCTTTATGGGTTTATTCAGTTGATTAGCTTCTTTCTCTGCTCTAGAGTTTTATTTATCTTATAGTTCTGTGTGTGTGTTAGGTTTTCTCTTTGATACTTTCTTCCTCTTGTTGTATTTCCTTGCTTTTTTCTATGTTCCCTTGAAGGAAAAAGATTAGGGCCAGAGTAATCAAAAGGGGTAAGAAAGTAAAAGGGATAATAGTACTATTGATAAAAGTTAGAAGAGGGCCCATGTCAGATTTAGTAAATTGAATATTTAACTCAAGTGGGCAGTGTAGTATAATAGGGGAAAAAATTGGAATGCCTACAATGCAATGGGGAATCAAACAGAGAAAAATATATAGACTATTTTATAAGGCCAGAATGATGAGGAGAGAGAAAACTAATAAAGAAAAGGCTGAATGAAAAAATCTAATACAAAAATAAAAGAAAGAAAAGAGAACAGAATCGACAAGATAGAAGTTAAGGAGTGTGAAGTTGAGAGCAAATGAAAAAAGGTGGAATGTAAGAACCAGAACAGAAAGGTGAGGGTAGAAAGATGAAGGAAGGAGAAGAGATCGCATTCATAGACACAATCACTATACACAGAGATTGGAAAGTGAAGTAAGAAGAAGACCAGAAAAGATGAAAAAAGCTAGCAGCACCTAATTTAAAAAAAAAACAAAAAAACAAAAAGAGGAGTAAGTAGAGGAAAGGAAAAAAACCAAACTGACAAACACAGAAAAACCAGCAAAACAACAAGCACGCAGTCAATGAAAGCTAAGGGAGAACAGCGTTCCTTTTGGACCTTGTGAAGCCTGTCAGCCTGCGTTCATTAATTAATTATCCTGCAGCTTTCTCTCTGCAGGCTTTGAGGCAGAATTTAGTGATTACAGCAAGTCAAAATGTTTCTCTCTTACTCTCCTTTTTCGTTGTTTTTTTTTTTAATGAAATAAGGGTCCTTAAGGAACGCCTCTTCTGGACCACCCCCTTCTGTGAGGGGACCCCAACTAGGCTGGTGGAGACTTATCTATTACTTCCTATTGCCTGAACCCCCCAGGGGAGCTGAGACTGTGTTACTCAGTGCAGAGCTGTAAAATTGTTGGTTCCACCCCTTCCTGAGCCTAGCCTCTGTGTCACGGTTAGGTAAATTAGCTGTGCACCACAGATTCCCCTCTCCCCTCAGACCAGCACCACTTCCAGCAGCTAATTCACTCCCAAAAACTGCTAGGGGTTCCTGGCCCCCAAACCCACAGAAAGGAAACCCATCTCCACCCTTTGCCAGAACCCTTCCCACTCTTGGAGTTTATTTCCCCCCTCACTGGTCTACCGGCATGGACTTGGACTGCCTAGACCCCTGCCCAGAGAACAGGGTTTGGCCACCTGTGTTTCCAGCTGGGGAGTAAAGAACTCACCTTTTTATGTTGAGCAGTCCACCTCACTGTCCATATCCCTCCAGACTGATGCACCCAAGAACTCTATCCCCCAGGTTCCCAGAAAAGACCACCCGGGCAGGCTCCCATCCCCAATTATCCATCCTCTGCTTGAGACCAGTGACTGCACACCTAACCAATGCCATCTTGCCTGTCTCCTATCCTCTAACTTTACTTCCAGCATCTTGGTTGGACCAAACCTTCCCCTTTCAACCCCATTCACACTCACCCAGTAGTTAAACAAAGAATATTCCAATAAATAATCCTCCTGTAGGCCAATGACACTGAAAAGAAATGATGCCCACATTTTTGCCTTGTTTAGAAATGTTAAATAATTTTTCTTACAATACTTTCTTCCTAACATGGAAAAGAGGTGCTGTCTCTTCAATAATAGAGGCACGAAAAGGTGGGAATGACAGTGGAGCCCACCTCATGCAGGAAAAGGAAGCACAGGTTTGAATGCCCATGGATCTGGAACATCATCTTTAAGAAATAATAAGGTGCACCTTGATTTTACTTCACTCTTTCTATTCCCCCCAGAGCCCATCCACTTCTCTCCTTCAAATGGACAGGACTCCTACTCAGCTGCTGGTTCCTTTACAATCACTTCTCATAGTACAAGACAGATGGGGCATAGTCTGAGTTATCTATCCCACCCTCTTCTGCATGGTAAGGGAGGATGCTGCCTAATTCTTTGATGCAAAGGAATTCTTCTGAGGTGGGAAAGCCCAATGCTTATTACAATGATATAAAAGAAATTATATTTGGTGCCTCAGTCTGCTGGCTTAGATGTAAGTTTCTTTTGAGCAACCTTGCCAGATAGCCCTACTTTGGGTGTAACTGCAACCAGGGTGGCCTGTAACTCTAAACAGTTTGGATAAGACCTGCCCTTAGCTTCTCTGAATGGACCCTGCTGCTTCTTCTCAAATTGGCCCTTGCCATGTCTGCTTTTCATGCAATATAGTTTGAACCTTCCAATCCCCAGCATCTGGGGGGAAAGTTCTACCCCTCCCCTCTGGGTCACAAAAAAGGCTAGAGCCTAGGATACACATGTGTTTCTTCTCTCCACCACCACCCCCAGACGCACACTGGAACCGAGGTTAGGTAAGCCCAGCGGGCTCCTCTGTCACCTTCATTCTCCCATCTCCCCCTCTATTGCCTTTGATCTAACAGAGCCATCCTTTCATGCATTCTCTGTGGCCAGCTATCTGTGTTTGTGTCTCATTACCCAAAGACTTTCACATAACATCCAAAACACTGATGCCTTTGGGCAGCACTCTTCAACTCACCCCCACAGAGATAGCTATTGACCTTACAGGTGCAAAGTTGGTTGAGTAGTGGATGGTGCATGCAACTCCGACAGCCTTCTGTATCCCCCAGGACCCAGGAAAAGATGAGTGTCTGTAGTTCAGACAGCAGTCAGTGTGCTTCCTGTCTCTTAGGAGTGTGTGTGTTTCACCATCTTTATGACAAGAGCCCAATGATGGGCTCCATGGCAGCTGGCAAGCCCAGGAATTATCAGGCTGAGTTCCTTGGAGAACAACAAAGGAAGTTTGTGATGATGGCTGGGGCGTGGCATGCTTTGGGCTGGAGGGAGGAAGATGATGAAGAATAATCAAATCCATGTTTAAGCCCCCTGTAAAGTGCAGAACATAAACCATTTCCTTTAATTACAGTCTCCTGTTTTGTATGTCAATTTCATGGGCTTGGCTAACATCCCTTTTGAGGGGCAATCAGTGGTGGTCCCTGAGAGAATGCAACAGACAGCAGATTGAAGTAGAAAATCATCTTGATACTCAACTAAATAAGTCACATATAACTCCTCAAGATTTGTTAATGGCTATGCAGAAAATGTATTGAATATTTGTAGCTTTCGCTGCACATCTTCAGTCTATTTGTGAAAATATAAAGATTCTCAAAGAACAGTACCTACAGGAAAATGTTCTTGGGAGATGCCGTAGATGTGTTTAGAGCCAGGCAAGCAGGAGCCAAGAAGTGGTAGAACGTTCCCAGAGTTACTGCCGGACCTACCCTTTTCAGCAACATGCCAAACACTGCAGCTGTTGTCATGGCTGCAACACTTACACAGCAACTGCGGCCTGCTAGAGGGCCACAGCTATCTCTAGGAACTAGTTTTGCAATGCTCCCCCGCTCAGGTATTGGCATTGGCTTAGGTTCTTCAAACTTTGGAGGATTTGGAACTAGTTCTGGTTTTGGAAGCAGCACCATGGGGACCTCCACATTTGGATCTAGAACAACAAATAAACTCTCAGGAAGTCCTAGTGAGGGCTTTGGCAGCTGAAGTATATCTGGGTTTAACTTCAGCAATTCTGGAAGCATGGCCTCAGCTGCTTTGACATTTTGGGTGTCCAATCCTACCTCTTCAGGTTTTCAAACAGGAGGATGGCTCCTTCAGTTGAAGAAACCTCCAGCTGGAAACAAAAGAGGAAAAAGACGTGTTAAGAAAATCTGTAGCAGCATCGTTCATTCTTCATCTATTTTTCTAAAATTTATGCAGTAATTAAATTGCATCCCCCAAAAAATAGTTTAGCTATTTTTCTGTAAATTGAAGTCTGAAGTTTCTTCATATTTGCCATGCTGAACTGCATTTTTCCTTGTGAATTTAAACCCACTTATGTATTTTTTTTCTTACTTGGAGTGTCAATGTAAGAGATGTTCTGATTATTTTATTGTTTGACTAGTAACACCTACAATTTAACCTAGTGCTGATAGCAATGTCTTTGTTAATAAGGTTTCTGCTATGTGAATATGTGTACATTCATTTCTTATACAGATATTATGGGCTCTAGGTATATAATAGAATCAGTTTTTTTCTGATTGAATGAAGAATCAGATTGAAGAACTTTGTTCCTGACAAAGGCCATTTATCTGATCTCCACTGCAGGGCATTGTGACATATAAAACATATATTTGCAGACCTACAACTCTTGCCTCAGACTGTTCCCTTTTTCTAAGTTTATTCTGTTTTTCACCTTAAAGCTTCAATCCTCACTGCCTTGAAAATGAGATATAGAGACACCAGGTCATTGCAGTTGTTTGCTTGAAGACTTGTTGAAATAGTTAATAGTATGTGCCCAACTCAGCTTCACTACCTGAGCCTTTTCCATTTTTGTGTCCACCTTAACTTTTAGCAGCTACCCCAAATGAAGAAAGTTGTGAGACTGGTCAAAAAGATTTTAACAACTGTTATTATCTTATATACCCTCATATTGCTTATATGAAGTGTTTTTCATATCTGAGGTGGACCTACAGAAGCATATTTGAACTCCAAGGTGTTCTGAGGGTAAAGAGCTATTAAACCAAATTGATTCTATGCACATGAGGGATGCACTTTAGTGGAAACTTTTCTAGCTCTTCCAATACAGAGTTCTTTGTTATAGCTCAATTGATATTGACACCAAACAGAATGGCTTATCAGACTCTAATGTCTTAAGTGGCTTAAGAAAAAATATTCTTGTAACAACTGTAAACTATCCCCTGTTTTAACAGTGAAGAAAGCTCCAGGTAATAATTCATAGGCATGTCAAGCTGTGCATCTGTATAAAATTTGTTTACATTAGTATTAGAAGTGAAGCGGAGTAGGTATAAAAAGAGTCCATTGAAAGAGAACTGCCTTAGCCATGATTCCAGAGAAACCATTAGGTAGACCTATTTGTCTTTTGAGTACAGTTTTCAGATGGGATATCAACATGGAATATCATTGAAAATAGTTTAATGTTTATATAGAAGATTTTGTACAAAATGTACATCAAGTGAATGTTTTTAGAATCATTTTCACCAAAGCACCTTTTTTCCTAAAATAGTATTGCATTATATATATTTAGTATACTGTTAATTGGGTCTGATTATAAAAGTGTTGTCAAATCTGTTTTATTTATTTGCATTTTACAGTGACTGGCCTTCTTAAAACTTATGTGCCTTTATGTATTAACATATAAAAAAACATTTTTTTTCTGAGAACTAAACTTGCTTTTATTCTTGTACATTTCTCTAATACTACAATCCCCAAATCCAGATTTTGGGGAATATTAGGAAAAAGTGTGCTTGTTGTGTTTTGAATTATGTCAGAATTGGGTAAACAGTTTTATCAAACTTTTTTTAAAAGATCATTTCAGTGTGCTATAAAAATCTGAATTTTTATAATTCTGGTTTCTTTTTTCCTTTATATATTTCACATTTTAAAATGTTGGACCACTGGAAATTTTGGAACTGATTACTTTGTCACAGGAGTTTAAATGTTTTGTCATTTGTCAACATGGATTTCACTTTGTTCAGAACTATCATTATGTAAACAGTAAAATTTGTGTCAGTTGCTTTGAATCTGAAAAAAAAAAAGCATAGAAGGGGACACAATAGCCACATGTACTTGTATGGTGAAGACATTTGGGGCCAAGAATAAAAAAGAGAGACGGCTGGAAAAGCCAGGGTAAGGACTAAGAAATGATATGAATTACTGATAGATTCTGAAGACAAGGGTAACATTTTATTTTAGGAGATGTGGTAACTCACCCTTCTCAAGCCCTGCCTGTGTGTTCATAAGTTTATCATAAGCAGCTCTTATTGCCATCTCTTTTGGCATCTTTCCTTGGCAGAAGAGGAGAATTAGTTCATCTACTCTTGTAAGTTTGATTTGACTTTTCATTCCCTCTCCTCAGATCTTCATATAACTCAGTCTGCCCAAAGAAGTGATGTGTGTGAGAATGACCTTTGTATTGGAATAAGGGGTTTTCCAGTTCCTCCACCTCCATAATTCCCTTAGATGTCCCACCAAGGAGAACTTGCCTAAATGATTTGATACAGAGACTGTGTAAGGAATCAGGTTCTCCAGGGGCAGAAGGAGTCCTGCCTTTCCTATATCACTCATAGCCCACCAGGCATCCAGGGCCCACCCTCTGTTTTG
>PVKH010030141.1:0-12539 GCA_004027955.1 Chaetophractus vellerosus | reverse complement strand
TAAAATGTTGGGGCCGGCTCAATAGCCCAGTGGATAGGGCACCGGCATACCACATGGGAGGCCCCAGGTTCGGTTCCCGGGGACCTCTCCTAGCGGGCAGACCGCCTTGAGAATGGCAAGCCGTCATGGGCGGGCCAGAGCCGCCGTGGGCAGGGCAAAAAGCTGCCACGGACAGGGCTGGTCGCCCACGAATGGAGAGCAGCCAGCCACCCGCGAACTGAAAGCCAGCCGTGAATAGAAGCAGAAGCCGCCCACAAGCGGGGAAAGCCACGCCTGTGCAGTGACCAGTCTCGGCGCGTCGCCGCAGCGGGGAGGAAGGGGAGATATGTAATAAAATAAATAAATCTTTAAAAAAAATAAAAAATAAAAAAATAAATAAAATAAAATGTTTAACAGCAACACAAGGTACTGGTGGTGGGGTGAGGTATGAGAGTCCTGTATGATGTTATGTATGTGGGTGAGGTATGAGAGTCCTGTATGATGTTATGTATGTTTGTTTTCTAAGTTCACAACTATTGCTATACACTTATTGCTTATGTAAGTTCATACATGAGTGATATACTTCAATAAATATTTTTAAAATGAAAAAAAAACACATTTGAAGCATACAACAGCAGATTCAAAATGACAGAAGAAAGAATAAATGATACCAAAGACAGAACAGCTAAAATTAAAGAGAGAAAAGAACAGAAAGAGAAAAGAATGGGAAAAATTGAGCAGAGGCTCAGAGACTTGAATGACAACACAAAACGCAACAACATACATGTCATGGGAGTTCCAAAAGGAGGAGAAAAGGGAAAAAGGGGAGAAAGAAAATTTGAGAAATAATAGCTGAAAAATTCCCAACTCTCATAAAAGAAACGAACTTACATGTCCAAGAACAGCACTGTACTCCAATCTGAATAAACCCAAATAGACCTACTCTAAGACACATATTACTCAGAATGTCAATGTCAAAGATAAAGAGAAAATTCTCAGAGCAGCAAGGAAGAAGCAAACCATCATGTACAAAGGACGTCCAGTGAGACTTAGCACAATTTCTCTTCAGAAACCATGGAGGGGAGGATTAATACAATTAGGATACTGAAAGAGAAAAACTGTCAGCCAAGGATTCTTTATCCAGCAAAACTGTCCTTCAAAGATGAAGGTGAGTATAAGATACTGACAAACAAACAGAAACTAAGAGAGTTTGCAAAAAAAGAATCCACCTTTGCAGGAAATATTAAAAGAAGTCTTAGAACCTGAAAGAAAAAGACAGGAAAGACAGGTTTGGAGGAGAGTATAGAAGAAAGAATAGTAGAAAGGATAACCAAAAGAGTAAAAAGTCAGAGAAAAACATGATATGACATATGAAAACCAAAGAATAAAATGGAGGAAGTAAACAGTACATTTACAATAATATCGTTAAATGTGAATGGATTAACCTCCCTGATCAAAAGATACAGGCTGGCAGAATGGATAAAAAAAAAAAAAAAACATGAGCCATCCATATGCAGCTTACAAGAAACTCACCTTAGACCCAGGGATACAAACCAGCTGGATGAGAAAGGTTGGAAAAAGATGCTCCATACAAATAAAAGAGCAGGTGTAGCTATACTAATACCAGAAAAAACAGACTTTAAATGCAAAAAAGTTATAAGAAATACAGAACGCCAGTATATATTAAGAAAAGGGAAAATCCATCATGAAGATATAACAGTTATAAATATTTATGCACCTAACCAGGGTGCCCCAAAATACATAAGAAAACCTCTGGAAAAACTGAAGAGAGAATTAGACATCTCTACAATAATCATTGGAGACTTTAACACCCCAATCACATCAATAGATAGAACTAGACAGAAGATCAAAAAGGAAGCAGAGAACTTGAACAATATGATAAATGAGTTAGACCTAACAGATGTACACAGAATGCTGCATCCAAACTCAGTGGATTATACATTCTTCTCAAGTGCCCATGGATCTTTCTCCAGGATAAACCACGTGTTAGGGCACAATGCAGCTCTCAATAAATATAAAAAGACTGAAATTATACAAAGCACCTTCTCAGATCACAATGGAATGAAACTGGAAATCAATAATAGACAAGAAAAAAGTAAATTCGCAAACGTGTGGAGGCTGAACAACACACTCCTAAATAATCAGTGGGTCAAATAAGAAATTGCAAGTGAAGACAGTAAATATATTGAGACAAATGAAAATGAGAAAACAAATAATCAAAACTTATGAGATACAGTGAAGTCAGTCTTGAGAGGGAAATTTATAGCCCTTAATGCTGACAATAAAAAAGAAGAGCTAAACTAAAAGACTTAACTGAACAACGAGAGAAAGTAGAAAAAGAACAGCAAACCAATCACAAAGCAAGCAGAAAGAGAGAAATAATAAAGATTAGAGCAGAAATAAATGAAATTGAATAATAAAAAAAATAGAGAAAATCAACAAAACCAAAAGCTGGTTCTTTGAGAAGATCAATAAAATTAACAACCCCCTAGCCAGACTAACAAAGAAAAAAAGAGAGAAGATGCAAATAAATATAATCAGAAATGAAAGGGGGACAAATGACCCCACAAATTAAAAAGAATCATAAGAGGCTATTATGTTGTAATCAATGTATCCTAAAAATGTATATAGATATATAAAAAATAAAAAATAAATAAATAAATAAATAAATAAATAAATAAATAAATAAATAAAAGAGGCTATTATGAGAAACTGTATGCCAACAAATTAGACAACCCAGATGAAATGGACAAATTCCTAGAAATGCACAAACAACCTACACTGACACTACAAGAAATACAAGAACTTAACAAACCAATCACATTTAAGAACTTTGAATCCATTATCAAAAATCTCTCAGCAAAAAGAAGTCCAGGACCAGATGGCTTCACAGGTGAATTCTACCAAGCATTTCAAAAAGAATTAACACCAATCCTGTTTAAACTCTTCCAAAAAATTGAAGAGGAGGGAAAATTACCCAACAGAGTTTATAAAGCCAAAATCACCATAATACCAAAGCCAGATAAATATACTACAAGAAAAGAAAATTACAGACCAACTTCTCTAATGAACAGAGATGCAAAAATTCTCAACAAAATACTTGCAAAACTAATCCAACAGCATATCAAAAGACTTATACATAATGTCCAAGTGGGAATCATTCCTGCTTTGCAAGCCTGGTTCAACATATAAAAATCAGTCAACATAATACTCCACATTAACAAATTGAAGGGAAAAAAACACATGATAATCTCAATCGATACAGAAAAGGCATTAGACAAAACCCAGCATCCTTTGATAAAAAACGCTTCAAAAGATAGGAATAGAAGGAAAATTCATCAATATGATAAAAGGCATATATGAAAATCCCACAGCCAACATCATATTCAATGCAAAAAAGTTGAAAGCTTTCCCTCTAAGATCAGGAACAAGACAAGGATGCCCACTGTCACCATTTTTATTGTACTAGAAGTTCTAGCTAGGGCAATTAGACAAGAAAAAAAAATTAAAGGCATCCAAATAGGAAAAGAGGAAGTAAAACTCGCACTGTTTGCGGATGACATGATCCTGTACTTATAAAATTCTGAATTACCCATGACAAAGCTACTTGAGCTAACAAATGAGTTCAGCAAAGTGGCAGGATACAAGATCAACATGCAAAAATCAGTAATGTTTTTGTACACTAGTACTGAACAATCTGAGGAGGAAATCAAGGGGGAAATTCCATTTTCAGTAGCAACAAAAAGACTCAAATACCTAGGAATTAATTTAACCAAAGAAGTATAGGACTTATATGCAGAAAACTACTGAGCAATGCTAAACGAAATTTTAAAAGACCTAAACAAATGGAAAGATATTCCGTGTTTGTGGATAGGAAGAATAAATATTGTGAAGAGGTCAATCCTACCCAAACAGATTTATAGGTTTAATGAAATACCAATCAAAATCCCAACAGTTTACTTTACAGAATTAGAAAAGGCAACTAACAAATTCATTTGGAAGGGAAAGTGCACCCGAATAGCCAAAAGCATTCTACAAAAGAAGAGTGACGTGGGAGGAATTTCACTGCCTGACCTTGAAGCATATTACAAAGGTACAGTGGTCAAAACAGCATAGTACTGGCATAAAGATAGACACATCAATCAGTGGAATAGAACTGAGAGTCTAGAAATAAACCCTCACCTACACAGTCAACTGGTTTTTGACAAACCTACCAAATTAATATTAACAGAACAAAACAGTCTCTTCAACAAATGGTGCTGGTACAACTGGATATCTATAACCAAAAGAATGAAAGAGGATCCCTATCTCACTCCCTATACAGGAATCAATTCAAAATGGATCAAAGACCTAAATATAAAAGCAAGACCATAAAACTACTAGAAGAAAATGTTGGGAAACACCTTCAAAACCTAGTAGCAGGTCATAGTTTCTTGGACCTTACACCCAAAGCACATGTACGAAAAGAAAAAAATAAATGGGACCTCCTCAAAACTGAACATTTTTGCACCTCACAGGACTTTGTCAAAAGGGTGAAAAGGCAGCCAACTCAATGGGAGAAAATATTTGGAAATCACATATCCTATAAGGGTTTAATCACCAAGATATATAAAGAGATGTTACAACTCAACAATAAAAAGACAAATGACCCAATTTGAAAATGGGCAAAAGACTGGAATAGACATTTGCCCAAAGAAGAAATACAAATTGCAAAGGAATACATGAAGAAATGCTCAACATCACTAATGATTAGAGAAATGCAAATCAAAACTACAATGAGATACCATTTACACCTATCAGAATGGCCAGTATTAAAAAGAGAACTACAAGTGTTGGAGAGGATGTAGAGAGATAGGAACACTTATTCACTGTTGGTGGAATGCAGAATGATACAATCACTGTGGAGGACTGTTTGGCAGTTCCTAAAGTTGAATATATTCTTGCCACATTACCCTACAATACCACTACTGGGTATATACCCAGAAGAACTGAGAGCAGTGACACGAACAGATATCTGCACACCACTGTTCATAGCACCGTTATTCACGATTGCCAAAAGTTAGAAACAACCCAGGTGTTCATCAACAGACGAATGGATAAACTGTGGTCTATTCACTCGATGGACTATTATGCAGCTGTAAGAAGAAATGAAGTCGTAAAGCATATGACAACATGGATGAACCTAGAGGACATTATGTTGAGCAAAGCAAGCCAGACACAAAAGGACAAATACAGTATGATTGCGTTACTATGATTCAAATATATTGTGTAACATATTGTATGATTCAAAAAGACAATTTATATATATATCCAGTACATTTAATTGAGAAATGTATGTTTTTATTCAACTGTGTTTTCTTTTTAGTTTTTAATTGTTTATATTTTCAATTAAGTGTACAAAATAAAGTTAAAAAGAAAGAACCACAATAAAAATGAGAGTGAGTTCAGTATCTTCACAGACAAACAAAAACTGATAGAATATGTTACCAAAAGACTAAATTACAAGAGATACTAAAGAAAGTGCTGCAGCCTGAAAGGAAAAAACAAGGGTGAAAGACTTGGAGATGAGTGTAGAAATAAAGATTATTAGGAAGGGTAAATGAAAGGGGAAAAATACAATAGCACAATATGACAACAGAAAGCCCAAAGACAAAATGGATGAAGTAATAGCTTTACAGTATTAACATTGAATGTTGGGCCCGGCTAGATAGCTCAGTGGATAAAGAGCTCGCCGGTGTACCACATGGGAGGCCCCGGGTTCGGTTAACGGGGACCTCTCCGAGCGGGCAGACAGCCTTGAGAAAGGCAAGCCGCCATGGGCGGGCCAGAGCCGCCGTGGGCAAGGCAAAAAGCCACCACGGGCAGGGCTGAGCCCCCACGGCCATGGCAAGGTCACCCGTAAAATGCGGAGCTGCTGCCCGCGAAAGCGGAAGCCGGCAGCCCGCAAAAAAACATGGAGGACTGCTGCCCGCAAAACATGGAGCGGAGCCACCCGTGAAAACGGAATGGAGCCACCCTGGAACGGAACGAGCCACCGCCGTGGAGGGCCGACTCGGCACGTCGCCGCGGGGACGGGGGGAGACAAGAAGCAGACATAGAAAAACACAGAATGGACACACAGCGGGAGCAAGCAGAAAGGGGGGGGGGAATATGTAATAAATAATAAATAAATCTTTAAAAAAAAAAAAAAAAACATTGAATGTTAATGGCTTGAACTCCCCAATCAAAAGACATAGAGGGAGTAGGTGTGGCTCAAGCAGTTGAGCACCCACCTCCTATATGGGATGTCCCAGGTTCAGTTCCTGGTGCTTCCTAAAGAAGACAAACAACAAGCAGACAATGAGCGAAAATGAGCAAGACAATGAGCAAACAATGCGCAGACAACAAGCAAAAAACACCAGATGAGCAGGTAGCGGATGTGGCTCAAGCAATTTAGTGCCTGCCTGCCACATGGGAGGTCCCGGGTTCAGTTCCTGGTGCCTCCTAAAGAAAAAACAAACAGACAATGAGCAAAAAACAATGAGCAGACAATAACGCAAACAATGAGCAAACAGATGCGGGAGCCATGGGGGGGGGGGCGGTTAAAAAAGACAATAAGATCATTTTTTTAAAAAAAAAAGACAGACTGGAGGTGGGGCATATGGATATCCTCTATATTTTTTATGTAACATTTATGTAATCTAAAGCTTCTTTACATTTTTTTTTAATTTTTAAAAGGGAAAGTCTAAGGTCACGTATGTTACTAGAAGGAAAGCTAAAAAAATTTAATATGGAACTGTATAGCATAGTAAAACCTCATGTGAAATATGAATATATACTGCATATATTAGACTGTTTTCTTTGAAACCAAACAAATGTATGTTAATGGTATAAGCTGTTAATATCAGGTTGGAAAAAACATTAAGTGAAAAATACCAGACACAAAATACTACATGTTGTATGATTCCATTTATATAAAATGTAAACATAAATCAATTTATAAAGATGGAATTACATTAGTGGTTATATAGGACTTGGGAAGGATAGAGGGATTGAAAGGTAACTGCTAATTGCCTTTCGGCCTTTTGCTATGATCATGTGTGAGAGATGACTGCTAAGGGGTAGGGAGTTTTTCTTTTTGGAGTAATGAAATTGTTCTAAAATTTTTTGTGGTGATGAATGCAGAACACAGGGATTATACTAAAAGCCATTGATTGTACACTTTGGATGGATTGCATGGTATGTGGATATATCTCGATAAAACTCCTTAATAAATAATTAAATAAATGTGCAAGAATAGCTAGAAATAGCAGCCATGTACAGCAGGGGAAACATAAAAAGATTGAAAGGTGAAGAATTCTCGTTTGTTTTTTATTATTATTATTGAAATCATGAATATGCTCTACAATGATTGAAGTGATGAATGCACAACTACCTAATTATACCAAATACTACTGATTGTACACTTTGGATAATTGTATGCTTTATTAATATGTATCAATAAAATTGATTTGTTTTTTTAAAAAAAAGTGTAATGAATTACCTGGATTTAAAGGGAGGGGGGGATAGAAGTAAAACTGACAGAATTGCTGAATTTCAGGCAACTATTTTTCAGTGTGATAGATGTAACCTAAAAGTTCCCTCAATGGGGCCTGGATAGATAGCTCAATGGATAAGAGCGCGCTGGGGTACCACATGGGAGGCCCCGGGTTCGGTTCCCGGGGACCTCTCCAAGCGGGCAGACGGCCTTGAGAAAGGCAAGCCACCGTGGGCAGGGCAGAACCGCCGTGGGCAAGGCAAAAAGCCGCCACGGGCAGGGCAGAGCCCCCACGGGCATGGCAAAGTCACCCGTGAAAAGCGGAGCTGCTGCCTGCCTGCAAACCGCGGAAACCGAGCAGCCCGCAAAAAAAAAAAAAAAAAAAAAAAAACATGGAGGACTGCTGCCCGCAAAACATGGAGCGGAGCCGCCCGTGAAAATGGAATGGAGCCACCCTCGAACGGAACGAGCCACCGCCGCGGAGGGCCGATTCAGCGCATCGCCGCAAAGACGGGGAGAGACAAGAAGTAGACATAGAAAAACAAAGAAGAATGGACACACAGCAAGAGCAAGCAGAAGGGTGGGGAGGGATATGTAATAAATTTAAAAAAAAAAAAAGTTCCCTCAATGGTTAATTAAAAAAAAGATAGTAAAGAACATCATTTGTTTGAACTCCATGTTTCAATCACACACAAGGGCTGATTGACCATTTTCTATGAAAAGTAAGAAAATTGGTTTTATACTTCCTCTAGATTTTGTTATATTATTTATTAACATTCTAAAGGGTTATAACATTTACATTTTAGTCTGAAGCCATAAATCCCACAGTTGTTTTGATTTACTTCCAAATTTAATGGAACTTAAATGAAGTCATTTGAGTCTCATATTTCTTACCCTGAGGAAAATAGTGATTACTTGTGTGGATGTACATTAGCATTGTTTTCATTTTTCCAATATGCATGCCAACATATCTATATTGATCAGGCCAAAGAAAATTAGGATATTGTTCATATTTGACTTTTAAAATCCATTTTCTATTCAGGATCATGTTGCATTTTCAATGAATTCATATGAATTCACATAAAATTTGGAATATCCGAGAAAACAATAAATAAGCCAAGTCTCACTTTAAAGTCCTTCTTGGTATCAGAACCCCATGAGCAAGGGACTTCCAGGGAAAACAGCAGAGTTGGGAGCACCAAGACTCAGTTGTTCCACCAAAATAGCTGTTTTACAGGGAGGAACTGTCTGTAACAACTCTTCTGGGGCTCCAGAGACCAGAAGAACACTGTACAGCATCCATGGAAGAGCAGGAGGAAGAAGCTGATAAACTATGTTAAAGAACAATGAGGGAGTGATTGTGGCTCAAGTGGATGAGCACCTGCTTCCCACATGGGAGGTCCCAGGTTCAGTTCCTGGTGCCTCCTAGGGGCAAGGAAGCAAACAACAATTAAACAAGTGAAAAGAACCAACTCAGGAGGGTGCTGATGTGGCTCAGTGGTTAAGCATTTTGGAAATGGTATGCACCCCCCTTCATGGGCTCCTGGCCTTGTTACAGCTGGGAAATAATGACTTGGGAAGGTCCTCTCCAGGGCAACTCTCCTCTCAGAATTTGCCCTCCAGGCAAAAACAGCTAGAGACAATGAAAGAAGTGTAAAACACTATAGAAGCAAAACAAAACAAGAGGAGTGGATATCTTCAAGTGGTTGAGTGCTTGCTTCCCACGTATGAAGTCTGGGGTTTGATCCCCAGAAAAAAAAACTCTCTTATGCTTTATTAATATGTATCAAATGAAAAAAAACTCTCTTATGCTTTATTAATATGTATCAATAAAATTGATTTGTTAAAAAAAATTAATTAAAAAAATTATCATTGGTGAGCAGCTGTACCTCAGTGGTTGAGCGCCTGCTTCCCATGTACAAGGTCCTGGGTTCAATCCCTGGTACCTCCTAAAAAAAAAAAAAAAAAACAGAAAAACAGAAGAGATCAAGATTCCCAGAGAAAGAACAAAGGGAGGGAATTTTTCTCCTGGAGGTGAAACAATTGCATAAAAAGTATAATCTTTAGAATTGTACCAGATATCCAGGGCAAGAAACAGGTGAAAAAGAGCTAATAAAATATGATCAGCCAAATGTGGGATATTCTAAAGATCTAGAAAAACAGACAAAGTATCAAAGAAGAGCCTTATCACAAAGCAAATCAACAATAAAACCCAAAGCAAAGAAAGACTGACCTTCAGAAGAATTAACACCAACCCTGCACAAAGTCTTCTAAAAAATTGAAGAGGAGGGAACACTACCCAACTCATTCGATGAGGCCAGCATCACCGTAATATCAAAGCCAGATAAAGATACTACAAGAAAAGAAAATTATAGACCAATTTCTCTTATGAATTTAAATGCAAAAATTCTTAACAATATGGAGTGGGTGTAGAGTGATTAAGCACATGCTTCACATGTATGAGGTCCCAGGTTCAATCCCCAGTAACTCCTAAAAAAAATTCTCAACAAAATACTTGTAAATCAAATCCAACAGCACATTAAAATAATTATACACCATGATCAAGTGGGTTGTTTCCTGGGTATGCAAGGATAGCTCAACAGAAGAAACTCAATTAACATAATATACCACATTAACAAAATGAAGGGGGAAAACCAGATGATCGTATAGATTGGTGCAGAAAAGGCATTTAACAAAATCCAGTATCCATTCTTGATTTTTAAAAAACACTTAGAAAAATAGGAATAAAAGGAAACTTCCTCAACATGATAAAAGGCATATATGAAAAACCTACATCTAACATCATACTCAATGGTGAAAGACTGAAAGTTTTCCCTCCAAGATCTGGAACAATCCAAGGATGCCCACTGCCACCACTGTTATTCAACATTGTGCTGGAAGTTGTAGCCAGAGCAATTAGACAAGAAAAAGAAATAAAAGGCATACACATTGGAAAGGAAGAGGTAAAACTTTTCCTATTTGCAGACAATATGACCCTATATATACAGAAAGTCCCAAAACATCTACAACAAAGCTATGAGACCTAGTGAACAAATTCAGCAAAGTGGTGGGGTACAAGATCACCCGAAAATCAGTAGTGTTTCTATACACTAGTAATGAACAAGAAGAGGATAAAATGAAGACAAAATTCCATTTACAATTGCAACTAAAAGGATCAAATATCTAGGAATAAAGCTAAACAAGAATATAAAGCACACACACAAAAAAGAATATAAAGCACTTATACATAGAAATCTATGAAACTTTGCTAAAAGAAATCAAAGATCTAAATAAATAGAAGGACAGTCCATGCTCATGTACTGGAAGACTAAATATTGTTAAAATAGCAATTCTACCCATAAGAATTTACAGATTCAATGCAATCCCAATCAAAATTCCAAGAGCCTATTTGCAGAAATGGAAAAGCCAATTATCAAATTTATTTGAAGGGTAAGGGGCCCCGGATGGCCTAAGACATCTTGAAAAAGAAGAATGAAGCTGAAAGACTCACACTTCCTGACTTTAGAGTATTTTATAAAGCTACAGTGGTCAAAACAGAATGGTACTGACAAAAGGATAGATATATTGACCAATGGAATAAAATTGAGAGTTCAGAAACAGACCCTCACGTCTATGGCCAATTGATATTTGACAAGGCTGCCAAGTCCACTCAACTTGCTAAAAATAGTCTCTTCAACAAGTGGTGTTTGAAGAATTGGATCTCCATATGCAAAAGAATAAATAAAATCCCCTATCTTTCACCAAAATGGATCAAAGACCTAAATACAAGAACCAGTACTATAAAACTCCCAGAAGAAAATGTAGGGAAGCATATTCAGGATCTTGTATTAGGCAATGGTTTCTTAGGTTTTACTCCCAAAGCACAAGCAACCAAAGAAAATATAAATAAATGGTATCTCCCCAAAATAAAAAACTTTTGTGCATCAAAGGAATTTGTCACAAAAATGAAAAGGCAACCTACTGAATAGGAGAAAATATTAGGAAACGACATATTCAATAAGGGTTTAATATTCAGAACATATAAAGAAATCCTATAACTCATTGGCAAAAAAACAACCCAATTTAAAAAATGAGAAAAGACTTGAATAGGCATTTCTCCAAAGAGAAAACACAAATGGCTAAAAGCATATGAAAAGTAGCTCAACATCACTGTCTATGAGGAAATGCAAATGAAAACCATAATGAGTTATCATTTCACACCCACTAGAATGGCCACTATTTAAAAACAAATAAACAAAAAACAGGAAACTACAAGCGTTGGAGAGGATGTGGAGTAACAAGAATATTCACCCATTGCTGATGGGAACATAAAAACGGTATGGCTGTTGTGGAAGACAGTTTGGCCGTTCCTTAGGGAAGATAAGTATAGAATTAGCATATGATCTGGCAATTCTGCTACTCGGTATATACACAAAAGAATTGAAAGCAGGGACTTGAACAGCTAGTTTCACATTTATATTCATGGCGGCATTATTCACAATTGCCAAAAGATGGCAGCAACCCAAGTGCCCATCAATCAATGAATCAATAAACAAAATATCATATATACATACAATGGAATATTATTCAGCCATAAGAAGGAATGAAATCCTGAATATTAAACAACATGGATAAATATTGAGGCCAAATCAGACAGACACAAAAGGACAAATATTGTATGATCTGTTATGAACTAAGTATAAAAAGGAAATTTAGAGTTAAAATCCAGAATGTAGATTACCAGCATATAGATTAGGGTTAGAGAACGGGGAGTTGATGCTTAACTTGTAGAGTGTTTCTATTTAGGTTGATGATAAAAGTGTGGAAATGGGGCCCGGCTAGATAGCTCAGTGGATAAAGAGCTCGCTGGGAAACCACATGGGAGGCCCTGGGTTCGGTTCCCGGGGACCTCTCCTAGCGGGCAGACCGCCTTGAGAATGGAAGCCGCCATGGGCGGGCCGGAGCCGCCGTGGGCAGGGCAAAAAGCTGCCACGGACAGGCAAAAGCCGCCACGGGCAGGGCA
>PVKH010030140.1:0-12540 GCA_004027955.1 Chaetophractus vellerosus | reverse complement strand
CAGATAGTTTCACCTCTTCCTTTTAAATTTGGGTACTTTTTCATCAGAGGGTGTTGAATTTTGTCAAATGCTTTTTCTGCATTGGTTGAGATGATCATGTGGGTTTTTTTGGGGGGTCCTGTTTTTTTATTAACAATGAATTACATTGATTGATTTTTGCACACTGAACCATCCTTGCATACCTGGGATAGAAACCACCTGTGATGTCTTTATCTGGTTTTGGTATCAGGGTAATTTAGGCCTCATAGAACAAGTTGAGAAGTGTTCCCTTCTCTTCTATTTTTGGGAAGAACTTTTTCTATTTTGAGAAGGACTGGTGTTAATTAAAAGAAACCACTGACGAGCAATACAATGAATTACCAAAGGCTTTAAAAGTCTTACATTTTCATAACTTTGTAAATTTGTTGAACAATGCCTTTTGCTGCTCAACAAAAGCACTCATCTGTTGTAATATATGAGTAGATTCCACTTCAGGTTTTATTGAATTCATTTCTTCTCAACTTCTTTGAATATATTCTCACCTATAGATGTTCCATGCAGACTTTTCATAGAGGCTAATTCTTGTCACTTCAAACTTGTACTAACTCTTCAAATAAAAAAATAACAACTGAGCAGTAACATCTGCCTTGTCTTTTAATTGACTATTGAAGTTGCTTCCAATGTCCTAAACTCTTTAGACAACTATTCTCAGTGTAAGACTAATATTCTCAAACAAGTTTATTTTTTCTGGACACATTTCTTCAGCTGTTGCAATCAAATATGATTTAATTAACTTACCATTTGTAAACAGCTCTCTTGCTTGACTAACAAATGAGCCACTTGAAAACTTCTTTAGTTGCAGTTTTTTTTCCCATTTTTTAATTGTTGTAAAGACATTCTCTCATGATGAGATATCCTGTTTAAAATTTCCTAATTTTTCTGACCATTACTTTCGTGTGAGTAGGAATATTGTGCTGAGTGTTTAGTCTGGTAATGCTGATGTTTATTGTGTCCTTTTAGTACAGCTATAGTGTCATTGCACCATAAACACTATGCTTTACTATGTAATTTGATAACAAAATAATCCACACTCCATCATGTCTTACAAGAATGACATTCAAAGTCCACTTTTCTCCTCTTTTCTTGTTTTGGCG
Organism: Chaetophractus vellerosus; assembly: GCA_004027955.1. Taxonomy (NCBI): domain Eukaryota; kingdom Metazoa; phylum Chordata; class Mammalia; order Cingulata; family Chlamyphoridae; genus Chaetophractus; species Chaetophractus vellerosus. Next base: position 11,407 of record PVKH010030140.1, on the reverse strand, counting down.
TGAAGGCAATAAAACAAAAGTCACAGCATAGTGATCCACAGGGCACTCAAAGTGCTGCTGAGCTCTGACTGTGCTGCTGCAATTTAGGGTCCGAGGAGCCGCCTACAGCCACGGAAGCCCCATGTATTGTCTCCGCACAACACTCTCCTCTGCCGGGGTAGAAAGCACCCGGAGACGATGTGGAAACGCAGAACACGGCTGTGTTCCAGCGAAAGTTTAGGTGTGGACGGTGACGAATGTCACATAATTTTCATGTGTCAGGAAGCATTCTTTTTTTTTTTTTTTCAACTACTTACAAATATAAAAACTACTTAGCTCATGGGCCATACAAAAGCAGGGGACAGCCAGGTTTGGTTCACAGGTGTAGTTGGCCCACTCCAGCTATAAATCAATAACTCATTTTTATTTTGAACTCTAATTTATTTGTATAGATAATATTTGCACATGGTATTAGAGAAAGGTAGATATCATAAAATCTCTCTCCCACCTCAGTCACCAGTATGGCAACCAGTGTTGTCAGCTTTTCATATAATCTTGCAGAGCTATTCTGTGTACATATAAGCAACCACCTACAGATATTTTCTTCCTTCCTCTTCATGTTCACATAAAATGTAACATACTCTGGATGAGTCCGGCTTCTGGCAAAACACCTAGGTGAGATTCTCCAGGCCCAATCACAGGCAATTACAAAGGCTTTACCTGACAGGCTTTGAGGGGGAGAGCTGCCCTCCGATGTCAGATTGTCTCTGCAGGGAGTTCAGTCAGGACTCGGGCCCCCAGCTGGATATGCTCTTATACAGCTGCATTCCTAGTCCAGGTGCATCCTTTTTGGGGAGCTGGGAGGTGGGCTCAAAACCAAAGCCTTCTTCAGACCACTCAGCTGAAACCTCCTCACTGGGGAGAGGAAAGGGAGACACTGTTCCCAACAGACTCTGTGTTCAGTAGAGCGCACCCCCTCCTCCCAGACCCAGGGTCCCTGAAACTGCAGGAGATTTCTGTTTGGCTCTCTTGGCAATGAGACAACCCTGTTTCGACAATGGCCCATCTGACCCTTGCCCTGTGGTGCTGTTCCATGGGAGGAAATGGAAAAGGGGGAGCTCAAGCTTTTTCTCTGGGTGAGCCTATTGCTTATGCCATCACAGTAAGTGATTCAAAGTTTGCCCTTATTTTCACTTTGGCTTGATTGTCTTAATCAGCTGCTTTTGACACCTGGCAGGTCAGCTCAACTCTCTCTCAACTCAACGCTTGACAACTTCACCCCATGCCCACTAACATAGTGATAACCAAAAAGATGGACAATAACAAGTGTTGACAAGGGTGTGGAGAAATCAGAAGCCTCGTACATTGCTGTTGGGAATGTAAAATGGTGCAACTGCTTTGGAGAACAGTTTGGCAGTTACTTCAAAAGTTAAACACAAAGTTACCAGGTGACCCAGCAATTCTAGGCCTAGCTATATATCCAAGAGAACTGAAAGCATATGTTCATACAAAAACTTGTACACGAATGTTCATAGTACTTTTCATAGTAGCCAAAAAGTGGAAACAATCCACATGTCTATCAACTGATTAATGGGTAAACAAAGTGTGGTCTCTCCCTACAATGGGATATTATTCAGCCATAGAAAGGAGTGAAGTACTAACACATGCTACAACATGGAACCCAGAGGAGGTTACGCTAAGTGAAAGAAGCCAGTCACAGACCATGTATGATTCCATTTATAGGAATTGCCTAGAATAGACAAATCCATAGATACTGGAAGTAAGCTGGTGATCGCCAGGTGCTGGGGGATGGGAAAATGGGGAGCAACAGCAAGTAGGAACGGGGTTTTTTCTGGGGTGAGGAAAATGTTCTGGAACTAGATAGTTATGAATATACTAAAAACCTTTGAATTGTTGCAGTGAATTATGTCAAAAAAAAAAGAAAAGGTATCATAAATCATACTATATGTGCACCTCATTTTTTCCTTAACGGTATCCAGAGGCCAATTTAAAGGGGACAAGAAATGCAGCAACAATGAAACAGAGTGGTTGCTTCTGTCAGCATCAACTTAAAACTAAAGCGCCAATAGCCCAAATCTCAAAATGCTTGTGTCAGGGAAGGGAATAAACTCTCACAGCCTTTCTGCATCTATGTTAAAAGACTCTGTAACTAGTGCAAACTACAATGTAAACTATAACCCATGCTTAGTGGCAATGCTCCAAAATGTGTTCAACAATTGTTTAAAAAAAAAAAAAAGTCTGTAGCTGATTTTAAGTAGGCCTGAGACCACTGAAAACCAAACCAACCTGAAACTGGTCATACAGCTTGCTGAATTAACACAGTGAAATTCGCTGTCTACAGTACTTTCAACTGAAAGTTAGGGCAATGGCTGAGGAAGTGAGAAAGCTTGACAAATTGGAACTGGATTGGCACTATCCAAAAACAGTCTGAGAATCCCCCAGCCCCCATCACTCTGGAACACGCCTTCTTGTGCCTCTTCTCCCTCCCTCACCTGGAAAAAGAACCATTTCTCTCCTGCCTTCCCACTCCAAATGTTGGCTTCGCTGGTAAAACCCGAATCCAAATTCGGTGTGGTGTAGGAATGAAATGCGGACCCGACGTAGGAAAAAGTTATTCCTTGAAGGAAGAGCAGGAATTTTCGAATACGTGTAGTGGCACATCTTGGGTACACTTGTGAGGATGGACTTACGGGTCCTCAGGCATGGAAGGTGGGGTTCCCATGTCTGTTGGGACGAAGTTCCAATGTGAGTTCATTCCTTCAGGAGGTGCAGCCACTGCTGGGCAGTGGGCTGGACTGGCTCACGTTCTGAACGCTGCTCTGTGCAAAATGACATGGAAAGGCCAGAAACACTTTAGCATGAGACAGAGGAAAGAATCCAAAACCTTCAGGAGACAGGAATGCCGCAGTGGAGCTATCTTATGCTTCCCACTCGCCCAGCCCCGCCTTGCTCCGTGTCCCATTCCGCCCTGCAGGACTCCTTGTTGACCTTTGCCTTGAGGACTAGATTGATGAGGAAGATGTCAGGCTTTCAAATGGGCTTTTATTGGCTCGTCTTCTAGGCTGGGCATGATGGTGGGAGGGGGTGCACCTGAAAAGGCCCCACTGATCTCAGCGGGGATGGGAGGAGCCTGGGTGGCTTGACCCAGGCGGCCACAATTACCTGCCAAATGCAAAGGGGAACTAGTTATGGTAATAGATAACAGAGTAGCCATGGTTGGGAGATTTCACAAAATGCTATGAGCCCCATTCAGCCCACAGCTGTTAGCTGTGGTTGATATATTACAGGATCCCAAAGAATTAAAGTGATAGGTAACTCATCTTTTTGTAGGTGACCATAAAATAAAATAAGTAAAATAAAATAACTCCAGGTCTAATGAAAATAGACCCAACTTAAGAAAATCAAGACACAAGCAAGTCAAGGACTTTGATCTAATTCCCAGAGCTGGATCATTTCCTTGATCCAGAGTCTCTAGTCTAGAACAAAGTAGAAGCCTTGAGACTTATGTAAGCACCAAGCCAAACTTTAAGTCTTCTTTCTCACACTCCCCAAAGATAAATATACCCTGGGAGAAAGGACACACCCAAACCTTTAGTCTACTGGATGCTGGATCCAAGTTAATGCTAATTATGGGTCTCCTAGGAACTCTGAGCTTCGCCATGGCCTGCCATTCAGAGTGAGGGCCCCGGATCCCGAGGGGATGGAGTTCTGGCCAAGTCCACCTAAGGCAGCCTGTCCTGTTCAGACATAAGCAGCTAGGACGGATCACCTCCGGATCAGGCAGAATCTGTCACTGGCTTGCTAAGGCATGAGCAAGGGCCACTGTAGTCGGTGGGGCCAAGAGGAAGATACCGGAACTTCCCCTGCCCTCAGAAACAGCGGTCAAAAGCAATACTGCCTCTCACAGATGATCACTGCCATCAAACACGTGGAAAGGGTAGGTTTCGTGAGTCCTGTCACATTTGTCCTTGAATTAGCACCCGCTCAGTCGGGTGTATTCTCTAGTTGTGGCACCCGTTCCAACTGTTCTCTGGAAAACATCAATACAGAGTCAGGGGGCTGGTATGCACTTACGAATTAGCAAATGCGTTTTTCTCTACCAACAAGGAGAAAATACCAGAGGAGTTCTTCTTTTACTCCTTTACAGTCCTGCCCCAAAGTCCACCGTCCACCTGGGAGGCAAATTGGTCAAACGCCTCCCAGACAGGTCAACGCATGGAAAGCATCATGCCGACAAACCAGGAAGACAAGGAACAGCTGTCCTGGGGTGTTTGGTTGGTTAGTTGTTTTTTAATGGCTTCTCTGTACCAGCGTGCCCTGGCTGGGTAGAAGTGGGTCCATCAGTCACCCAGCACCTAGATTACTGAAGCAGGACTAGGAAAATTCAGTCATGATTGAAAGGCAGATCTTCACCCAGAGAATCTGGGCTTGGAGCTGTGGGTTAATTGTGTGTGGCTTCACATTGTCTCCATTTGGAGGAGTGAGAGTTTTTGGTCATTTAGATGCTTATAAGGGGATGGTTAACTTTGGACATAGTGGGATTGTGCGTGTGCGTGTGTGCACACGTATGTAGTGCACGCACCTGTGAAAGCCAGGGCTGCACTGCAGCAAACATTTATTGGTTTGCCTGCCCAGGACCCACCATGCTTTGGGAGAACAGCCAGCCAAGTGGATACCAAGCAGAATGCCCTGCACCTGGGGCCACAATCATGGGCAAATGACCCTAAACAGGCTGCTAAGAGTTGCCATTTTGTGACAAGACATAGAAAAGCCAACTAAAATGGCTTTTAAGTGAAAGAACCTAATTCGCATTCATAAAACACTACATACCACAAGAGCAACTATACATCTTTTTCAAGTGCACCTGGAACATTCACCAAGTTAGACAGCAGATTCTGGGAAACAAAATAAACCTCAACAAATTTGAAAGAATTGAAACCATACAAAGTATATTCTCAGATGACAGAGAAATTAAAGTAGAAACCAATAAGAAAAAGATATATGGAAAATTCTCATATATTTGGAAATTAAACAACACACTTCTACATAACCTAAGGGTCAAAGAGAACGTCACAAGGTCAATTGGAAAATATCTTAAATGAAATGAAAATGAAACCACAACTTGTTAAAAGTTATAGGATGCAGGGAAGCAGATGTAGGTCAAGTGGTTGGGCTCCCGTTTACCATATGGGAGGCCCTGGGTTCGATTCCTGGGTCCTCCTGGTGAAGGCAAGCCGGCCCGCACGGCGCGGTGAGCTGATGGCCCGCGTGGTGCAGTGAGCTGATGCAACAAGATAACACAACAAAGGGAGACAAGCAGACACAGAAAAACACACAGCGAAATGGACACAGCAAAAACAAGCAGCAAGTGTGTGTGTGGGGGGGATAAATAAATAAATAAAATCTTTTTTAAAAAGTTATAGGATGCAGAGCTTTTGGGAAATTGCAATTAACTACTTATATTAGGAAAGAAGAACATTATCAAATAAATGATCTAAGCTACTGCCTTAAGAAAGCAGAAAAAGAAGAGTAAATTAAACTCAAAGTAAGCAGAAGGAAGTAAATAATAAAGATTAGAGCAGAAGTCAATGCAATTGAAAACAGAAGAATAAAAGAGAAAATCAATCAAACTAAAAACCGGTTCTTTGGAAAGATCAATAAATCCCTGGCCTGACAGATCAAGAATAAAAAGAGGGAAGATCCAGATTATATCAGGAATGTAATATCTTATACTGCAGATCTTAGACAGAAAAGGCATAATAAGTAAATATGTTAAGCAAAATTATTTCCATAAACTTGACAAATTAGATGAAATGGAAAAACTCCTTGAAAGACCCAAACTTCTTAAGCCCTCTAAGGAGAAAAGAGATAATTGAAATATTCCTTTATATATTAAAGAAATTGAATTTGTAGTTTAAAACCTTCCAACCAAAAAACTCCAGGCCTAGATGACTTCACTGGCGAATTCCACACAACATAAGAAATAAAACAAACTCACGAATTCTTCCAGAAAATGGAAGAGAAGAAACACTAGCCAACTCCTTCTATGAAGCCATTACCCTGATACCAAAACCAGAAATGAAGTTTACAAGAACAGAAACCTTCATAGATACAGAAATACTCAAAGAAATATTCTCAAGTGGAATCCAGTCATACATAAAAGGAATAATACATCTTAAACATCACGACAAAGGGAGGGTAATTGACAAAAGGAAATGTGAAGTTGATTCAACATTCAAGAATCAATTAATGTGATTCAACAGACCAGAGCAGAAAAACCATGATCATTTCAAAAGATGGAGAGAAAAAAGCATTAGACAAAATTCAACATCAGTTCATGATAAAAACTCTCCACAAAGGAGAAGGAAACTTCCTCAACCTGATAAAGGACAATCACACAAAAAACTACAGCTAATATCTTATTGAATGGTGAAAGACTGAAAGCTTTCCCCTAAAATTAGGAACAATAAAAGGATGTCATCTCTCGCTATGCCTATTCATTGTCATCCTAAAGGGCCCAGCCACTGGAAAAAGGTAAGAACAAGAAATAAAATATAGATTGGAGAAAAAGAAATGAAACTGTCTCTATTCACAGATGACACGATTGTCTATAGAGAAGATACAAATGTTTCTACAAAAAAAGCTTCTAGAACGAATAAATTCATTTAACAAGGTCGTAGGATACAAGAGCAATTCAATTAAATGAATTTCTATATACTAGCAATAAACAATTAGAAACTGAAAATGTTTAAAGTACCTTTTTTAAAAGCACCAAAAATTATGAAATACGTACATAAAAATCAAACAAGCAATGTGTAAGATCTGCCTGCTGAAAACTACAAAGCACTGATGAAAGAAATCAAATAAGACCTAAATTAATGGACAAAGAATCTATATTCATGGATTGGAAGAGTCAATATTGTTAAGATGTAAATTCTACAGAAATTGACCTATAAATTCAATGCAATCAAATAAAAATCCTGGACAGAGTTTTGTCAAAATAGACAAGCTGATTTTAAAATTTATATGGAAAGGCAGAGGAAGTAGAAATGTCAAAATAATTTTGAGAAAGAACAAAGTTGGAGGCGTCAAACTAGGTTTCAAGATTTACTACAGAGGCACAATAAGCAGTAAAGGTTGATATTAGTTCAAAAATGGGTATACAGCCTAATGGAATAAGATAGAGTCCAGAAAAAGACTCACACATATATGGCTAATTGAATTTTTTTTTAATTAGAGAAGTTGTAGGTTTCAGAAAAATCATGCAGAAAATACAGAGTTTCCCCATAAGCCTCCCTTCACACACAATTTTCCCTATTATTAACACTTTGTGTTAGTATGGTGCCTTTGTTACAATTGATTAAACAATGTTATAAGTAAAGTATTAACTATAGTTCATAGTTTACATTAGGCTTCTCTATGTTGTACAGTCCTATGGCTCTTTTAAAATTTTTATTCTAGTAACATGGATACAACCTAAAATTTCCCCGTTTAACCATTTAACCGCATTCAAATATATAATACAGCGGTGATAATCACACAAACAATGTTGTGCTACCATCACTACCCATATGTTACAAAACCTTCCCATCACCCCCAACAGAAACTCTGTACCATTTAAGGATTAATTCTCCAATACCATTGATTTCTTTTCTTCTTTTCTTTTTTTCCTGAGGGTTGGAGGGAGTGTTTTTAATTTCAAAAAGAAACTTGTCAACTTTCAGTATCAAAACTGTTGCATTATTGGTTCTTCTTTCTCCCAATCGGCCCCCCAAAGAGACCCCACCAAAGGGGGAGAGTGCATTTTAAGCCCATAAGCTGTAGATTTCACAGAAACCTCACCAAAAAGGGGGAACTGGGTATGAATGGAATTATAAAAGATTAGCACACCACCAGCCCGGACTGTAGAAAGCACTCACAGCCAGAGGGGGTGGCCAGTGCACCCCAACTCCAAATAAGCAAAGTTTCAAAATAATATAAAACATTTTAAAAGACAGATTTGTCCATGAGCTCTTCAAGATTTCTCCAGCACTGACTGATCCAAAGCATGAGGTGGTACTTTTAGAGACAGTAGCTTCAGACCTAGAAAAGGGTGCTGAGATGTTTCAGATGGCTAAATCAGTGGCAAAAATATAATTTTCTTTTCTTTCCTTTATTTAAAAGAGGCAGTAGAGTAAATCACCGGTCACCCCAACATAAGGGGCACATGATCCATTCTTTGAGCAGTTGGGAAGGGGGTAGGGAAAGGAGGGAACAAAGATACAATGATTTGGTCTCAGAGGCCTCCCCATATAATTTTGGCCACTTCTGATGAGAAAAATAGAAAAATGAACAATAAACTTGCTCTAAAATACCCTAAAGCTGAAAACCTGAACAGCACGTTCTTATTTATTTTTTACTAACTCCAGGACTCGCGCTTCTGGTTTGGATGGTCCTTGTGTAGAAGTATGAGGTTTCCCAGAGGCAGGCCCAGGCCTCTGTCCCTCCTCTGTGGAGAGGGCAACGTGCATTAAGCCGAAAAGTTACCTTCCAAAAGTGAGAAGAGGGTTAGACAGCTGCTTCAAAGCTGTGGGATTCCTTGGAATGCTTTACCAATGTTTGCTACGACCACCACCAAAAAGGGGGTACTACAAAATGCAGACATCACCACATGTTTTTAAAGACACCTCATTTTGTTCACAGTCCCTTAAATGTTCCCAAGGGCACACAGCCCAGAGTCCAGCTGCAATCTCTGGGAGAAGAGACATTTTGGTGAAAAGCCCAGGGGACCATGGGTGGCTGAGTGGCAGGAGGCGGAAGCGGCCTTCCAGGTAAACAGCAGCCCTCAGTTCAAAGGTCAGCCTCCCGCAGTCTGGCTTCAGGCGGAGTCGGGGTCAGAGGGAGGAGCAGGGCGGGGCCGGACTGGGGTGCTCGAATTCTTCAGGTCAAGCAGAGCCTGGCCCAGCATCCTTTGTGTCCAGAGGGCTCCTCTTTGGTGCATTTCCATTAACCTTCCAAATCATCGATTGTCTTTTCCAGTTTAGCTACCGATCTCTCAACAAACTCAGCTTGGGTCTCTGCCTCGTTGAGTTTATCAGTAAGAACCTTTAGCTCTTCTTCACGTTGATCTTCCTTTTGAGAGTCCTTTTCTTCCGCAGCACAGACGACACTTCCGGTTCCGCTCCCTCGGTCTGATCGGCTCATCCAGCTCCCTGCCCCCGGTCTCTGCCAGCTCGGTTAGTCCTCAGCGCCTTCCAAGGCCACTTCAATAATCACCAGCCAAGGAGCCACCTCCTCTGCTTTTGCTCTGCCTCTTCAGCCAAGTGCTAGCTTCTTTGAGTTCCATCTTGTCTTCATCTTTTTTTTTCACTTTTAAAAAATTTATTGAAGTATATCACACATACATAAACATACATAAACAATAAGTAATAGTTGTGAACTTACAAAACAAACATACATAACATCATGCAGGGACATCATACCGCACCCTAGCAACAATACTCTGCATTGTTGTGAAACATTTTTAACTAATGATTAAAGAGCATCCTCAAAATATTACTACCAACCAAAGTATCTTACACTTGGTATATGTTCCCCCAACCCACCCTATTATTATTATTTTTATATCATTTATATATGAACATACATAAACAATAAGTGTATAGTAAAAGTTGTGAACTTAAAAAGCAAACATGCATAACATCATACAGGGGTCCCACATATCAAACCACTCCCAATACCTTGCATTGTTGTGAGATATTTGTTAAAATGCTGAAAGAATATTGTCAAAATCTTACTACTAATTATAGTCCTTATCTTTCATTTGTTTTATTTTCCCCCAACCTACCTTATTTTTTTAAATATATTTTTATGATAGAAGTTGTAAACTTACAAAATAATCATGCACATGTGCAGAATTCCCATACAACACCCTCTATCAAAACACCACACCATGGTGGAACATTTGTTACAGATTGTGAGATAATAGCATCAGGCTTTTACCAGGTCCATAGCATACATTTGGCACAGTTTTTCCATACTCTCCCATTATCAACACAATACATCTTTGGCTTAGATGCATTAATATTACATTTTTACTGTTAACCACAGTCTATAGGTCATTCCAGTTGTATTTTTCCAGTTGTATTGTTGCTTCTCCACATTCCCGCCACCCTACAATAGTGATGTACATCTGCTCTCGCTCACAAAGGACACTCTTGCATCTGTACCATCAACCACAATTCTCATCCACCTCTGGGTTTTCTGTGTTACTCAGTCCCTAGTTTATTCTCTAGCTTTCTTTCAATTGGCATTTACTTCCCTAGACTACCCTTTACAGCCACAACCCGATTTATAAACCAGCTATTACTCACTGTAATGTGTTACCATCAACTCTGTACATTTTCACACTTTTACAATAAAGTTAATGAAACCTTCTACATATATTAAACATCAGTAGTCCATCTCAGTCCTCCTCTTATCTCCTTTAAGAATCCACTACCTACCACCAGGCTTTGAAGATATTCTCCTACATTTTCTTCTACAAGCTTTATGGTTCTCAATTTTATATTTAGGTTTTTGATCCATTTTGGATAAGGTGTGAAACAGGGTCCTCTTTCCTTCTTTTGGCTATGGATATCAAGTTGTCTCCGCACCATTTGTTGAATGGACTGTTCTGCCCGAGCTGGGTGGGTTTGACAGGCTTGTCAAATATCACTTGCCCATAGATGTGAGGGTCTGTTTCTTAACCTTCAATTCGGTTCCATTGGCTTATGTGCTATCTTTATGCCAGTACCATGCTGTTTTACCTCGATGTAGCGAGGTAATATGATTTAAAGTCTGGAAGTGAGCGTCCTCCAACTTCATTTTTCCTTTTCAAGATGTTTCTGGCTATTTGGGACTCCTTACCCTTCCAAATAAATTTGATAATCGTTTTCCATTTATTTAAAAAATGCTAGTGGAATTTTTAATGGGATAGCATTGAATCTGTATATCAGTTTGGGTAGAATTGACAACTTAATGATATTAATCTTTCAATCTGTGAGCACAGAATGTTCTTCCAATTATTTAGGCCTTTTAAAATTTCTTTTAACAATGAGTGGTAGTTTTCTCAATACAAGTGCTTTACATCATTGGTCAAGTTTATTCCTAAATATTTGATTCTTTTTTTTTTTTTTTAAAGATTTATTTATTTTATTACATATCTCCCCTTCCCCCCCGTTGTGGGGGCGCGCCGAGACTTGGTCACTGCGCAGGCGCGGCTTTCCCCGCTTGTGGGCGGCTTCTGCTTCCATCACGGTCGGCTTTTTCAGTTCGCGGGTGGCTGGCTGTGCTCGATTTGCAGGCGACCTGCCCTGCCCGTGGCGGCTTTTGCCTGTCCGTGGCAGCTTTTTGCCCTGCCCACGGCGGCTCCGGCCCGCCCATGGCG
>PVKH010030139.1:0-12546 GCA_004027955.1 Chaetophractus vellerosus | reverse complement strand
GCAGTTCCTAAAGAAGTTGAATATAGACTTGCCACATGACCCGGCAATACCACTACTGGGAATATACCCAGAAGAACTGAGAGCAGTGACACGAACAGACATCTGCACACCGATGTCCATAGCAACATTCACCATTGCCAAAAATTGGAAACAACCCAGGTGTCCATCAGCAGAAGAACGGATAAACAAACTGTGGTCTATTCACATGATGGAATATTATGCAGCTGTAAGAAGAAATGAAGTCATAAAGTATATGACAACATGGATGATCCGGAGGACATTATGTTGAGTGAAGCAAGCCAGACACAAAAGAACAAATACTGTATGAATGCATTAGTATAAACCAAATATATTGTGTAAGATATTGTTTGATTCAAAAAATTTTTTATATGTATCTGGTAAATATATTTGAGAAATGTATATATTTATTCATCTGTGTTTAATTTTTAGTTTTTAATTGTTTATATTTACAATTATTAAATGTACAAAATAAAGTAAAAAAAAGAAAGAGATTGAAACAATAATAAAAAACCTCAGAAAGATTCCTGCTACATTCTCTAATAGAATGACAAGAATTCCTGAGAACAAAGACACTGCAAGAATCCCCCAAGTATAGGGGCAGTGACTAGTGAAGGTGGATGGACCATTGATGGGACCTTGATATTGATGCTTGCACTTACGAACTTCATTCTTGTAAAATTGAAATTTAGCCTAGTAATACATACTGCCTAGGAGTTACCTCATGAAAACCTCCTTGTAATTCAATTGTGGCATCTCTCTAAGCCAAACTCAGCTTATAAATTCACTGCTTTCCCCCTGGGACATGGCTTCCAGGAATAGGCCTCCCTGGCACTGAAGTATTATTACCAACCTCCAACTCGTGATGCATTTGGAAAAAGACCTAGACCAAAGGGGAAAATATTAAATACAAATTAGTTTTTACTGCTAAGAGTTTTCAAAGTGAATTGGGGGGTCATTCCAGAGGTTACACTTATGCATGTCTCAGAAGGATCTCACTGACTGCCACAATAAACAGTGCCTCAAGTATGGGTGCTCCTGAGGGCTCTAGAGGTATCTGGACACTATAGGAATGGCAGACAACCCCAGGAAATTGACATCCCCTTGGTGGGCCTTACCTTGGAATATATATTAACTTATCTCCCCAATTTAACAGAGTTAGACTCATTTATAAATTCCCTGAACATGATTCTTCTGCCCCTTTTATTTGAACCTGTAATTAGCACTATACCCATTAAATATGTCACAGAGAATTAAATCTTTGGCCTGTTCATATGCTGGGTGAGCCCTGTATCTCAGCAGAGTTGCAACCAACACCTACCCTCTAGTACATCAGTCTTCCAGGACAACTGACAAAATGATGATGGACAACACCCTAAAAACAGAGTATCTACAACTGCAAGTGAGACATTTCCATTCATCTACTCCATGGGATCTAAGCCCTCCTCAGTTAGAAGCAGAGTAAACATCACCATCCCCAAATCCTCAAGATTGAGGAATTAACAAACATAGGGGGGGAATGGAACTGTGGACCACAGAAGACTTATTATTAGTCTAGTAATGAAAGAAATTGTGACATTGATATAAAGATGGTGGTCACCAGATATTCTGAGGGGATGGAGAGGAGAGAATAAGTTAAACAGGACATTTTGGGGACATTGGAATTTTTCTGCATGATATTGCAATGATAGATACAGGCTGTAGCAGTTTAATATTGTTTATGAATTCCAAAAATAGATACTGGATTGTGTTTATAACCTGGTCTGTTCCTCTGGGCATATTAGATTGCATTATCTGCAGAGGTTTCACTTTTACTTGATTAAATTAAGATTAGGGCTTTGATTGGGCCACATCAGCAAGATGTTGAGTCCCCACCCACCAAGGGGGTGGGGACTCACAGAAAAAAATGACAAGGCAGAGGAGTTAGTTGGAGTTTTTGGTGCTGGAGCCCTAGGAAGTAAACACACAGGAGAAGAACAAAGAGGAATAGAGAAGTCTCCATAGACATGGCAGAGGTCTCAGGAAGAGAGAGAGCCTGCTAGTCTACATCTGACCCTGTGGAGAGAACAGAGCAGCTGAACCTGGAAAGAATCAAGTCCTGAGGAGAGAGACAAAGCCTGAAGGACCTGGGACCATGGAGCCTTAAGAGGAAGAAGGAAGCTGAACCCTTGCAGACATTGGCAGCCATCTTGCTCCAACACGTGGCAACAGACTTTGGTGAGGGAAGTAACTTACTCTTTATGGCCTTGTGACTGTAAGCTTCTACCCTAAATAAATACCCTTTATAAAATCCAACAGATTTCTGGTATTTTGCATCAGCGCCCCTTTGGTTGACTAATACACAGGCCATTATACATTTTGTCAAAACCTATAAAATTGTAGGGTGCAAAGTGTAAACAATATTGTAAACTATAGAACATGGTTAGTAGCAATTCTTCAATATTTATTAATCAATTTTAACAAATGTACCACACTAACTAAAGATATTATTAATAGGGGGAAATGTGAGGGGGGGAGGGGGTGGGATATCTGAAAATTCCCTAAAGTTTTAATGTAACTTTTCTGTAATCTAAAATTTCTTTATAATTAAAGGGGAAAAAAAGCTCCAAAGATGAAAAGCCCAGGACCAGATGGCTTCACAGGTGAATTCTACCAATCAGTCAAAGACAATCTAATACCAATTTGCTCAAGCTCTTCCAAAAAATTGAACAGGAAAGAACACTAGCAAACTCATTCTATGATGCCATCACCCCAATACCAAAAGCAGATAAAGATACTACCAAAAAATACAGACCAATATCTCTAATGAATATAAATACAAAAACCCCTCAACAAAATACTTGCAAACTGAATCCAAAATCACATTAAAAATATATACACTATGATCAAGTGGGTTTTATCCCAGGTATGCAAGGGTGGTTCAACACAAGAAAATCAATTAGTGTAATAAACCACATTAATAACCTGAAGAAAATTCACATGATCCTCTTGATCAATACAGAAAAGACATCTGACAAAATACAGCCTCATTTCTTGATAAAAACACTCCAAAATATAGGAATAGGTGGAAAGTTTCTCAATATGGTAAAGTGCATATATGAAAAACCTACAGCTAGCATAATACTCAATGGTGAAAGACTGAAAGTTTTTCTGCTGAGATCAGGAGCAAGACAAGGATGCCCACTGTCACCACTGTTATTCAATATTGTGCTATCTAGAGCAATTAGACTAGATAAAGAAATAAAATGCACTCAAATAGGCAAGGAAGAAGTAGAACTTTTGCTATTCTCTAATGATATGATCCTACACCTAGAAAATCCTGAAAAATCAACAAGAAAGCTACTAGGACTAATAGATAAATTTAGCAAAGTGGTGAGAAACAAGATTAATATGCAAAAATCAGTAGTGTTTCTATACATTACTGGTGAGCAATCTGAGGAGGAAATCAGAAATAAATTCCATTTACAGTAGTGACAAAAAGAATCAAATATTTAGGAATAAACTTAACCAAGGACATAAAGGACCTATATTTACAAAACTACAAAACATTGCTAAAAGAAATCAAAGAAGACTTAAACAAATATAAGAATATTCTGTGTTCATGAACTGGAGGACTAAATATCATTAAGATGTCAATTCTACACTTATTTACAGATTTAACCCAATCCCAATAAAAATCCCAACAGCCTTCTTTTCAGAAGTGGAAAAGCCAATTATCAAATATATTTGGAAAATAAATAGCCCAAATAGCCAAACAAATGTCTTTAAAAAGAAGACAAAGATAGAGGACACTCACTTTCTGAGTTTAAAGCATATTACTTAGGCACAGTGGTAAAAAAAACCAAAACATTATGGCACTTGAATAAAGAGAGACAGATTGATCAATAGAACCAAATGGAGAACTCAGAAAGACTCTTCCATCTACAGTCAAGTGATTTTTGCCAAGGATGTCAAATCTTCCCTGCTGGGCCAGAACAGTCTATTCAACAAGCAGTGCTGGGAGAACTGGATATACATATACAAAAGAAAGGAAGAGGACCCCTATCTCATACCTTATACAAAAATTAACTCAAAATGGATCAAGAACATAAATATAAAAGCAACAGTCATAAAACTCCTAGAAGAAAATGTTGGAAAACATCAAGATCTTTTGGTAGGTGGTAGTTTTTTAAACCGTACACACAAAGCAGTAGCAAAAAAAGAAGAAAAAAGATAAATGGGACCACTTTAACTTTAACACTTTTGCACCTCAAAGGACTTTGTCCAAAGGGTGAAAAGGCAGCTGACTAAATGGGAGAAAATATTTTTAAATCACATATCTGATAAGGGTTTTATATCCATCATAGACCCCGCAATACCACAGAGACACTACAACTCAATAATAAAAAGAACAACTGCCTGGTTAAAAATTGGGCAAAGTCTTGAATAGACATTTGTCCATAGAAGAAATACAAATGGCAAAAAAAACAGCACATGAAAATATATTCAACATCACTAACGATTAAGGAAATTAAATCAAAACCACAATGAGATATCATTCACACCTATTAGAATGGCCACTATTAAAAAGTCAGAAAACTGTAAATGTGGGAGAGGATGTGGAGAGAGAGGGATGCTAATTCACTGTTGGTGGGAATGTAGAATGGTACAGCTACTGTGGAAGACTGTTTGGCAGTTCCTAAAGAAGACTTGCCATGTGACCTGGCAATACCACTATTAGGTGTATACCCAGAAGAACTGAGAGCAGTAACACAAACAGATATCTGCACACTGATGTTCATAGCAGCATTATTCACAATTGCCAAAAGATGCAAACAACCTAGGTGTCCATCACCCAGTGAATGAATAAACAAATTGTAGTGTATACACAAGAAGGAATACAGCTGTAAAAAGAAATGAAGTCATGAAGCAAGCATATGACAGTACAGATGAACCTGGAGGACATTATATTGAGTGAAGTGAGCCAAATAACAAAAGGACAAATGATGTATGATTGTGCTATTATGAATTATATATTTTGTGTGAACTCATGGAGTTAATAATTAGAATATAGGTCACCAGAAAATAGATTGAGGTTAGAGAATGAAAAGCTGAGAGTTAATCTGTGCAGAATTAGTATAAAGGTTGTTTGTAACTCTTTGGAAATGAATGGAAATGGTATAAGCACAGCATAGTGTTTGTAACTAGCAGTGATATTATCTGCATATGACAGTGGTTGAAAGGGAAAGTCTAAGGGCATGTATATTATTAGAAGGAAAACTAAAAAATGTAACATGGTACTGTATATAATAGTGAAACCTCATGTGAAATATGAATATGGGTAATGTTGCATATATGATTGTTTTTACAAAACATAAATACAAATAAACTAGAAAGACAGAAATAGAATCACAGCCATGGATGGCAGGAGAAGCATAGGGAAATTCAGTATGATGAGTTTTTTATGTATTTGTCTGTTTTTTTGTTTATTATTATTATTGGGTATTGAAATGCTCTAATAATGATTGAAATGATGAATGTGCAACTATGTGATTATACCATTGATTGTACACTTTGGATGGATTGTATGCTTTATTAATATGTATCAATAAATTTGATTTGTTTAAAAATAAAGACCACTCAACTGAATTTATTTATTTATTTATTTTTAAAGATTTATTTTATTTTATTTCATATCTCCCCTCCCCCCATTGCAGTGATGCGCCGAGGCTGGTCACCGTGCAGGCGCGGCTTTCCCCGCTTGTGGGCGGCTTCTGCTTCCGTTCACGGCCAGCTTTGCTTCACTTCACGGGTGGCTGGCTGTGCTCCATTCGCGGGCGACCTGCCCTGCCCATGGCGGCTTTGCCCTGTCCATGGCAGCTTCCTGCCCTGCCCACGGTGGCAGCTCTGGCCCACCCATGGTGGCTTGCCCTTCTCAAGGTGGTCTGCCCACCAGGAGAGGTCCCCGGGAACCGAACCTAGGGCCTCCCATGTGGTATACCGGTGCCCTATCCACTGGGCTATATGGCCGGCCCCTCAACTGAATTTAATGCAATCAAAAGTTATCATACCCAGAGGAATAGATTAGTTTACAAACATAATCTTTCTCTTCTTGGGATTCATAAAATAATCTCAAACTCTCACAGGGCATATATGTGAAACCCATAGCCAATATTGTATACAATTGGAGAAAGCTGAAAGCCATCCAAATTTGAAAGGAAGAAATAAAATTGTCACTATTTGCAGATGACATAATCCTATATATAGAAAGTCCTGAAAAATCTACAAGAAAGCTATTAGAGGTAATAAACAAATTCAGCAAAGTGGTAGGGTAAAAATCAACACAAAAAAATCAGTAGTGTTTCTATACACTAGTAATGAGCAAGCTGAGGAAGAAATCAAGAAAAAATTCCATTTACAATAGCAACTAGAAGAATCAAATATCTAGGAGGAAACTTAATCAGGGCTGTAAAGGACTTGTACACAGAAAACTACAGAACATTGGTAAAAGAAATTTAAAAGGACCTAAATAAATGGAAGGACATTCATGTATTGGAAGACTAAATATTGTTAAGATATCAATTCTATCCAAAATGGTTTATTGATGCAATGCAATCCCAAATCAAAATTCTAACAGCCTACTTTGAAAAATGGAGAAAACAATTATCAAATTTATTTAGAAGAGTAAGGGATCCTGAATATTCAAAAACATCTTGAAAAAAAAAAACACATGTAAAGCTGCTCAACATCCCTAACTATTTGAGAAGTGCAAATAAAAACACAATGAGATATCACTTCAAACCCTGTAGAAAGACCACTATTAAAGAATCAGAGGGGAGTGGATATGGCTTAAGGAGTTGAGTGCCTGCTTCCCACATGGGAGGTACTGGGTTCAGTTCCCAGTGTCTCCTAAAAAAAACAAAATAAACAAAAACAAAAACAAACAAACAAGCAAACAAAAAAACCAACTCAGGGGAGCTGATGTGGCAGAGTGGTTAAGTGTTAGCTTCCCAGATAGGAGGTCCTGGGTTCAATTTTCTGGCCTCAGTACTGAAGGAAAAAAAAACCCAGAAATATATAAGTTTTGGAGAGGATGTGGAGAAATAGAAACACTCATTCATTGCTGGCTGGAAAGCTAAATGTTGTAGCCGCTGTGGAAGGAAGTTTGGCAGTTCCTTAGAAAGCTAAGTATAGAATTACCATACTATCCAGAAATCCCACCACTAGTATGTTATCCAGAAGAAGTGAAAGCAGGGACTCAAATAGATATCTGCACAGAGATGTTTAGAGAGGCATTGTTCACAATTGCCAAAAAATGGATACAACCTATGTATCCATCAACCAATGAATGGATAAACAAAATATGGTATATATACAATGGAACATTCAGCCATAAAAAGAAATGAAGTCTTAATAAATGTGACAACATGGATGAACCTTGAGGATGTTGTGTTGCATGAAATATGCCAGACATAAAAGGGCAAATATTGTATAATCTCACTGATATGAACTAATTATAATAGAAAACTCATAGAGTTAGAATCTACAATATATGTTACCACGAGATAGATTGGGGTTAGAGAATGGAGAGCTGATGCTTAAGTTTTACAGAATTTCTATTTAGTTTTATTGAACTATGTGAGTGAATGTTGTGAAAAAGGGAAAATTTAGGGGAAAGTTTGTTATTACTAGAATAAAAAGTAAAAGATAAAACAAAGGACTAAACAACACAGAACACTATTATAGATGGTGGACTATAGTTAACAGCTCACGTATAAGAATGTCCTTTCATGAATTATAAGAAATGTATGATACTAATACAAGGTGTTAATAAGAGGTTGATATATGGTGAAAAACTACACTTAATGGAAATTAATAATCTTTCATCAATTGTTACAATGATAACTACTGCTAAAAATATTATAATTATAAAGAAGTGCTATCATCAATTGTGACAAATGTTCTACATCAATTCAAGGTGTTGGTGGTGGGTGGTGTTTGGGAATCCTTTATTTTAGGCATGGTTATTTTGTAAACTAACAACCTCTCTAATAAAAAAACTAAATATATATGGAGAAAAAAACTGACAAAATTGAAGGCCACAATATAGAGTTCCACTATAATAGATGGAAACAACAATTTTCCTATTTCAAGAATGGACAGAACAACTAGACAAAAGATCAATAAGGAGACAGAGGCACAACCTTATAAATGAACTATATGCAGCAGATAATAAATTATTCTCAAGTACACTTGGAACATTCCCCATGTTAGACCATATATAACCCTAGAACATACATAAAAACACTGAAATCATAAGTATCTTCTTTGACCAAAATGGAATGAAACTAAAAATCAGTAGAAGGGCAACTGGAAAATTCACAAATATGTGGAAATTGAAAAACACACTAAGTAACAAATGGGTTACAGAATAAATCACATATTGAGGAAAACAGAAATGAATATACAACATATCAATACTTATATGATGAAATGAAAACATTGATTATAAAGAAATTTATAGTCATAAACACCTACATTAAAAATATCAACTATCTCAAATCAATAAATAACTTTACACTTGAAGGAACTAGAAAAAGAGGAAACAAAATTGTACACCAACATATTAGATATCTCAGACAAATTCCTACAAACACATCTAACCTTGTTTATAATATTTACTGTTATTGGGGCCGGCTGTAGCCCAGTGGATAAGGGCACCAGTATACCACATGGGAGGCCCCGGATTCGGTTCCCAGGGACCTCTTTGAGCCGGCAGATGGCCTTGAGAAAGGCAAGCTGCCGTGGGCAGACAAAGCCGCCGTGGGCAAGGCAAAAAAGCTGCCACGGGCAGGGCGGAGCCGCCACGGGCATGGCAAAGTCACCCGTGAAACACAGAGCTGCCGCCTACAAATCATGGAGCCGAGCAGCCCTCAAAACATGGAGCACTGCTGCCCACAAAACACGGAGTGGAGCCACCTGTGAAACGGAATGGAGCCACCTATGAGCGGGGAGAGCTGCCTGCACTGGAGGGCCAACTCGGCACGTCACCGCAAAAAATGGGGGGAGACAAGAAGCAGACATAGAAGAACACAGAAGAATGGACACACAGCAAGAGCAAGCAGAAAAAAGGGGGGGGGGAAGGTATTAAAAAAAAGATTAAAAAAATATTTACTGTTATTAATTCTGAATTCTGTTCATAAAAATGTTTTATGTTTTAATAGCAGGCATTTTATTTACTGTTATAAATTCTGTTCTGAAAAAACTTTTATGTTTTAATAGCAGGCATTTTAGGAAAACATTTATTATATTTCTGTGTTTCTGTCTTGCAACTCATATTTTCATGTTATCCTTCATCTTTCTTGTCCAGCTATTCTGCAACATTCTAGAGGCAAGGGATGATCAATTTGAGTCAGGGCAGTGCCAGGGAGTGGGATTATATTGGCAAATCAAATAATCAATTGTCTGCTCTGAGGAGTTTAAGTTTAGTTTACAAGATATAATTTAGAGCAAAATGAAATGATTAACTTGTGGTACATGATATGAAAAGACTTCATTTGTGAAGATGGGAAAAACCTCTTGGACAGAACAGGTATGTTACCTGAAACCTTAAAGACTTGGCTGGCAAAATCTTAGAAAATTTGCTTGCGATTTGAATTAATTTGAAGTATAGAAGTATAAAATCCCTGAGAAAACAAAGAGCATTCTCTTTCCAGAAAGTAAGAGCAGAATGAAATTGAGGCAAATGGAGTGGACTGGACAGGAAAGGGCAGCAGAAAGGAGCATTCAAGGTCATCCATCATAAGTCCTGTGGTTTTTATTTATGTCCAGTTGGGATTCATCTAAAAAGATAAAGCAGGACTGTGACAATGAGATTTCTGATTCAAAGAGGGCACCTTAGGTGCCAAATTCATTGAAGTAAGGGTTAGTGAATACAACTGGAGTAAATTTTTCTAAATTTCAAAATAGAGAAAAAAGAAAATAATTTGAAAGTGGTTCATTACAAGAAAATATTATTATGGGAAAGAGTCATATGAAAATAGCCATTATAGATGTGCCAATATGCCATTCAAATTGAGATATGCAAAATTATACTAAGTGTTTTGAGATTTGGAATTTGTAATGAGAAATTTAGTTTTAAAGAATACATCTAATTTACAAAAAGCAGCCACTGACTTGGCTTTTAAACTAACAATAAAGTCCTTGAGAAATTTCATCCTAAATAGTTTTAATCTGTATGCAATAGTAAGTACTAAAATTCACCATCATGTTTTGATTTTTAAAAACTGATTTCTCTTAATGCACAAATATTACTTCATGAAAACATAACCTAATTTGGAACCTAATTTACATATAGATGTAAATATATATAGGAAAAGTGATTAAGTATATTTCAAAAATTTTATTGACAAATGAGAAACTAAATTAAACAAAGTGGAGTTACTATGGCTAAGAGATTTGAAATGGAGTTGGAATTCAGACAGTTACTTTTATGCATGTCTCAGCCAGGTAACACAAATTGCCAAGGTATGCTAAACCAAAAGCAACAATGTTTCTGAAGACATCTGGACACCATGAAATAACTATAAGATAAATCAGTAAACTGTCTAACTTGAAGTATATTTGGAAAACCCTAAATATCCAATCATAATGCTTTACAAACTAAGTTTTCTTTAAACCCCCTTGCTTGGAACTCCCAATTTGGAACTGAGTTTGGTATGCTAACTTAATCTGTGCTCCCTGAAATGCTATTCTAATACTCCAAATAAATGCTTTTGTTCCATACAGCTAAGTCTGTAATTTCTTCAATAGCACAAGTTTAATTTAATGCCAGGAACACAAATTGTAAATATATATATAAATTTGAAAAAGATATTTAAAATTCAAATAAGTCGAGAGTTTTAAAACCCATATGTGTAAATTTTCAACATTTTTTTCAGTTACTGTGGTGTTGCAAGATACAACAACTGGTTTTTTAAAAATCAGTAAAAGCATAGAAAAAGGGGCACCATTTTCTCCTTCCCACAGGCTACAACGTGGGTTTGCCAGGACTGACTGGCTCCAATTTACCCAATTGAAGTTTCCAATATTTTCCCTATTCATTTCAGTATTGGATATGCTTTTCCCCTTTCTCCGGATCTGTATTAGAATTTTCTCCAGGAACAATCCTGCCTCGCTAAAATAAACCCTGAAGTATGCCATATTTCATGCTGGCAACGCCCTGAGTAAATAGATACTTGGGTAAATTACATCTTGCTAAAATGTTACATGAGTAAGTAAAGAATCATTGACATGACAACTGAGAAAATGAAAGTTCTGTGTTTGCTATTTAAGAAAAAAAGCATCTTGCAAGTAGCAGTGGCAAATTCCCTTCCCAATGTCAGACTGCAAACAGGAAGATTTTACTCACTGTAAACTTCCCCTGACTTGTCCCAGAGCCACCAGTGCTCTGGGGTGGGTCCTGGGGAAGTTTCTGGGGAGGTCTGAGGCCTCAGGAGGGGGTACCTGGAGGCCAAGGGTGCGCAGGGCAGGAGGCTTCTGGCTCTCTGTTTGGTGCTCGCTAACTCAGCCCTTTGGCTGAATCACTGCAATATGTTCAGATTACTCAGTGCCAGTGACTGAGCCCCGGAGAAGTTGACTCCTCAGCAGAGTCAACACTGAAGGTCCAGAAAGAAGAGTCAGCTAGAGGAGGAGCAGGTTGGTAATCTCTCCATGCCCAGATTCCTCTGTCCACATCAATCCTGGGACTTGGGCTGTTCTCCCCACTCCCACACATCTGGGAAAGCCCAGGATAAAGCTCTAAAAGCATGACAGTTGGAGTACTAACTATAGGTACAAATATAAGGGGCAGAAGAGCCATGTGTAGGGAAACCACAACGCAGTCCAACTCTGTCACACTGGGGAGCATAAATTCCAAAGTAGAGCCCACTGGCAGGGTACCAAACTCCTAAGCTGTCAGCCTTGCCTTTAGTGTCAGGATGTCTTCAGAGCCCTCAGGAGTCCCACTCTTTGAGGCACTATTTACTGTGGCAGTCAATGAGATCCTGCTGAGACATGCATAAATGTAACCTCTGGAACATCTCCCGACTCACTTTGAAGTCTCTTAGCCATAAAGACTCATTTGTCTTTGCACTTTTCCCCTTTTGGTCG
The DNA here is from genome assembly GCA_004027955.1 of Chaetophractus vellerosus. NCBI lineage: Eukaryota > Metazoa > Chordata > Mammalia > Cingulata > Chlamyphoridae > Chaetophractus > Chaetophractus vellerosus. The sequence continues at coordinate 399 of PVKH010030139.1, read as the reverse complement.
AGGTCTTTTTCCAGTTGCATTACTAGTTAGTGCTTGGTAATTATCCCTCAGTGTCAGGGAGGCTCATCCTCAGGAGTCATGTCCCACACTTGGGGGAAGGTAATGCATTTATATGATGCATTTGGCTTACAGAGAGGTCACAATTGAGCAACAGGAGACTCTCAGGAGGTAAGTCTTAGGCAACATATAATACTAGGCTAAGTTTCAATTTCAAAAGATTCATAAGTACAGTCATCAATATCAAGAGCTCCTTCACTAGTCACTGTCCCCATACTTGGGGTATTTTTGCTGTCACATTAGAGAATGTGGCAGAGCTCCTGTTCTAGTCAGGGTTCTCTCGGGAAACAGAATCAACACGAGATCTCTGTTAAAAATATAAGATTTTATAAGAGTCTCTCA
>PVKH010030138.1:0-12541 GCA_004027955.1 Chaetophractus vellerosus | reverse complement strand
CACTCTGTGACAAGAGCACTCCCACCTCTTCAGTCTCCACCCCTCAGCCCCGCATCCCAAGCATTCATCCAGACCCCCCTCCATTCCCCCAAGCTTCCTGAGCTCTCCAACCTGTCCCTCCCTGTCCTCCCAGCCAGCAACCCTGCACCACAGAACCCAACCATATCACCACCCACCTGTCCCATTCCCGTAACACGCAGCCACGCTCTATCACCTCACCACAGGTTATGTCCCTATGGATGATATCCCATTACTTTCTCTTCTCTTTCTCTTTCTTTTAAACCTATTTTTCAAACCCTAGTTCTCAGGGACTGCCCAATTTCCTTTATTCACATCAGTGAGGTCATGTACAGCTCATCCTTCAATGCCTGACTTGCTTCACTCAAAATGAGGTCTTCAAGATTCATCCATGTTGTCCCATGTGTTTGCACTTTATTCCTTCTTACTCCTGAGTAGTATTCCATTGTATGTATGTACCACATTTTCTTTATCCATTCATCTGCTCTCAGGCACCTGGGTTGATTCCAACTTTTGGCAATTGTGAACAATGCTGCTATGAACATTGGTGTACATATATCTGTTTGTGTCTTTGCTTTCTGCTTTGAAAAATGAGCACTGCAACAGGAATTGTTATGGTCAATATTGTTTCATAAATACCATATGCTCTTCCTACAAGCATTAAATTCTTTTTAAGCAAAGCTCATGAATTATGTGTATTCATTGGAAAATATTTTAGTATATATGAGCATTAGATAAACATTTTTAATATTTACCCACATTAATATTATATCTTAACTTTAAAAAATAATTTCATATTATATAATATTTAGTTTATTGTACCTTCAAAAAATAAAATAGACAAAAGTCAGCTCAAATTATGGAAAAAGTACTACTTTTAGGATGAAGTAATAAAAATGTGCCTGCACAATATTTTTAATAATAACTTCTTAATAACAATAAGTAGAATATAAGTGTAAGATAATGCAAATAAAACGAGTTGATGGTATGAGTGACAGAAAGAATGACATCAATGCCAAGTTCTTGTTTTTTTCACTATATGCTAACTAGAACTGATTGGGAGGATTCGTGTAAATGAACAGGCTTTTGGAGCATGTGGACAGGTTTGGATTAGGGGAGGGAGATCACATGAACTGTTTTGTACATTTTAAACTAGGCCCAGGGCCCTCAAATCATCATTGACTGGATATCCTCTGACAAAGCAGTATACTAGACCTTTAAGAAATATGTCATTTTTAATAGAATTTATAGTTGCAAACACCTGAGAACCAAGCTAGCAAAAATATGCATGCCCTTTCTCTAGAAGTTTGTAAAGCATTATAGTGAGAAATTAAAGGTCTAATTGAATGTAAAATATCAGAAGGTTTGATATCCTAAATATGTCAAAATACCCACATTAAATCTTGGTTATTTTGGGTTGGTGAGTTGGAAATCATGTCACTGAATAGAAAAATGAACTTCAGGTAGACTTAGGCCTATTATGAATGGCTACAAGCTAAAGAAAATTTTAAGTAGGTATCAAAACATTATTTCCTAAAAATACAAAAGTGTATCAATGATAACCAAAAAGATTGATAAATTTGGCTACTTTGAAATTCACATTCTCTTTTACTTAAATGAAAGTGAAAAAAAAAAAAAAGCCTAAGTGTGAGAGAAGACATTTCCAACACATATACCAGACAGAGGGCCCTAATCCAGAAAATTCATGTTATGATTAGATCCAGATAAGAGGTACACTTGCGAAAGTGGGCCCTGCATGTCACAGATACAAATATACACCCACAGAAAAGGAAAGAATATAGATTTGCCTTTGTAACATAGGGTGTGTGCCCAATACTAAATATTAAATACTTTTAAACTTGACATGCTCTGTGGCTAACAACAATCAAGACAAAGGAAAATGCTTCTCAAAGTCTTGCCTTCCATCCTCCAAACAAAATAACTGCATGTGAATGCCCATTGGACTTGTGAGTTCTACTGCTTCCAACCTAAGAGAACTCAAGTTTTAACATTTAATAAGAAAAAAGTAGATCTTAAAAACTATAAGTGTAATATATTGGCTGGTCTTTGCTGGAATTTCCCATTGCAGGAATGTCTTTTGCTAATCATGGGGAGCCCCAGAACCCACCTGATACTTTTGCTAACTGGATGCCTAAGGGCACAGCTAGCCTCACAGGTAGTCTTAGGGTGGTGGCCTGGCCACACCAGAATGATCATTCATGTGATTCAGGGCTTGGTATATTAAAATAAGTCCTATTGGTCTTAGCTTCCCAATCTCTGGGGAGGGAAGGGGACCAGAGATGGAGTTCATACACACAGGCATTCAATCTATACTACTAAAATAGAGAAACCACATCTAAACTCTGTTTACCTGAAGCCTGAGGCACACCACATAGTTTATGCTAACAATGGGAGTCATATTGTGGAGGCACTGGGGGGGATGGAGACTGTAGTTCAGCTTCAAGGGAAGGCAGGCAGATAGGCCAGTCTGCATGAGAAACCCCAAATTAAAAGCCTGGAAAAAAAAGCTTGGGTGGGCCTAGTGGTTGAAAATATTCCCTGCATGTTGTTATACATTATTCCTGGAAGACTGAGTGATGTCCAGATGATTCCTTGAATTCCGTGCTTGGTTTCTCCTGGCATCTGTCCTGTGCACCTTTTGTGTTGCTCACTTTAATCTCTGTCCTTTCTAAGTAGTAAACCATGACTGGGAGTATAACATCTTTGGCAAGTTCCATGTGTTTGTCTAGCAAATCCTTGGATTGAGGGCAATTGTGGAAACCATGGAATGAAGTATACAATGACTTTGCTTTCTCCAACTACAGATGGAAAAAGAACTCCAGAAGCACAAGTCTTTCATCTGTTCCCAAGCATTAACCTCACAGGAATCTCAAGAAACTGGTAAACTGGCAAGACAAATAAAGAGATAGGAAACTGGTAAATGTGATATAATACATTTATTGCCATGAAGAAATCAAGATTGACATGAAAAATGTGGTCATTCTAATGTCCTTCCTTTTGGAATTGCACATCAATGATTTCCATATCATTCTCATGAAATAGGCATTACCAACAAAGTATATGTTGTAATATGAATCCTATTATAGTTAGTTATTCAAGAGAGGTACCAAAATGACTTTCCTCTGGTAGTGAATAAATGGAAAGCTATTCAATACTTGAAAAGAGAATATCCAAAAATTCAAACTAAGCCTCCTCCAACAATCTAAAAATCTTGCATGAAAACAGTGAAAAACTAGTTTAAGATACAAGTTGTCATCCAGTTTGTTTACCATTCATCCTTTTGATCTGTGGTTATACATAGGGTCAGAGAGTTTGAAGTAGGTCCTGTGGAGAAATAAGGCGTAAGTGTTTCTGTAAAAGTATCAGTGAAGGTACAAACGTGAGTTCTGGTATGCATATTGAAAAATGAAACCTCTCCCAACTCATAATCCAAAAAAATGCCAACCCGTAAGAATCGCAGTTTCAATAGCATTTTGGGAGTATTTGTCCACCGCTTAATGTGCCAACATCCATCCTTTGGGAATGCTGATGGAATGGCATTTCGAGGGAAAGAGTCTTGGCACACCCCCAACGACCATTCTCCTGTGCCTCTCACTTCTACCTGCCAGAAATGCCTGGCACAATCAAATCCCTCAGAACACACTACAGCTGGAAGGAAATGAAATCTCTTGGGATTGTGAGGAGTGTTTCTTTCCTCCTTTCCATAAGTCACAGTTTTTCTGTCTTCTGAGATCATGAGTTTGGGGTGAGCAGTTTCAGTATCTAGTGACAAATCTACCTTAAACATGTTGATCATTTTCTGCATGCCAAAATATTGTGGAGGAAGAGAAGAACTCTGTTTCTTTAACTCATATGAAAATGCTGCTGGGGTTTTTAGGTTTTCATAGGCTTTGTAGATTCTACCAATATCTCTCAGCCAGTCCACTTGAGACTTCACATTCTTTTCAGTTATTTCACTGAGCAGATTTTTCAGTATGGAAATGTGCTCTGAAGTTTGCCTATTATTTTTAACCAGTTTTTCTTGAATATCCTTCTCTTCCATCACGAATCCCAAAAGAATGGCATCTTGCTCCTTTCTCAGTGACTGTGTAAGTTGTTCAAGATCAGCATGTAAATCAGACCTCTGATTTTCTACCTTCAACATTAATGTATATGACTTTGAGACTTGTGTTTCCATATCTTTCTCAGCTTTTTCAACTTTCTTCTTCAGTGGTTCTATGTAGCTCTTGAGTTTCCTCCTTTCACCAGCAGCAGCTTCCTCAAGGGACATCAGGTGGTGATCACCATGTTCAGAAAGGTCTCTGCACTGAGGACACAGCAGCTCCAGGTCCTTTTCACAGAACAAGTTTACAACCTGATTGTGTTTCTCACATAGGAGTTTCCTTTCCTGCTGTTTCCTCTTCTTCCTTCTGATGGGAAGTTGCTTCACAATTTCAGTCATTTGAGATAATTGGGTATTCCTCTTGAAGTTCCTGTCAAGGCAGTGGTGGAGGCAGACTGGACAGGGGAGGACATCCTGCAGATCCTCCCAACACTGGGTGATGCAGGAGCAACAGAAGTTGTGGCCACAGTCAATGGTCACTGTGTCTCTCAGGAAATCCAGGCAGATGGGGCACCTGGCCTCTGCTTGGAGGTCAGTAAGGGAGGCTGCAAATGCCATTGTGTAGTGATGATTTCCTGGTAGAGTTCCCTTCCAGGAGAGGGGAATGGTGAGAAGCTATGACCACAATCCTCCCTCTTCTTTCTGGAAATCAGAACTGAGGACGTTTCTGCTCCAAGTCGGCTCCCTGCCCTCCAAGTCCAGAGAAGCTTCAAGGAAGAGCCTAAGCCTCTAGTCAACTTCTGATCTTCCAGTGACTTTCTGCTCTGGTATTCAGTGGTCCAACCAACAGATAGGTCACCAAAGGAATCCTCCTGGTCAGGATAGAAACACAATTCCAAGTCAATATATTATTACTGTGGGCTAAAAGTATTTACATCTTAAAAGGAAGTTTAATCAAGCACATGTCCTTCCTTCCTTATTTGGAGACCACCCAGGTTAAACAACTATTTTTCTTAGGACCATTTAACAAGGATTTTTTTTTGTACAATATTGACCATAAATTTATTTGATTCCCCAGTTGCCATTAATGAGAGTAAAGAAATTGAGGAGACAATGTTTCATGTTAGGGACAACTTCGGCATGCAATTAGTAAAAACCAGAAAGGAGTGAACTCTCTCAGAAAATCAACTAGGTTTTATCAACCAAAACCTAGAAAAGGAAAATATGAGATATTGGTGGAATTTGAAGATTAAATAATACTTTAGACAAACCAATTAACAATATAATGATTTAATTCAATTTCAATTTCAAGCAAACAATCCAAAAGAAATTGCAGTTCTGTTTAGGAAGCTAGGTATCTGGATAATCAAATTGTTGTTACTTATTACAAGGTGTGATTGTGGTATTTGAAATAGATTAATTAGAACTTTATCATTTAGGAGACATGAAAATTATTTCCAATGAAATCATATGATGCCTAGGGCTTACTAATATTCCTAAGATAAGTAGGTGGGTCCATATATAATAGACATTGGTAATCAATTTATCATTACATAACATGATTGACCAAAACAGAAATTCCATACAATCTATTATTAAATATACTGTAAAATTGTATGTATATTTAAAAGTCATTGTTCCTAAAGGCTCACCTTTAGAAATCTGTTTCATTGTTTCACTGCTCTCTTCCATCCCAGTCACTTTCTCTCATTTCCTTCTTGGCTTCTCATCTTGACCTTTCTCTCCATCTCAAAGCTCTCAGATTCCTTCTCACTCCTTTCCATGTAGATGATTACATGGTAAAAAGCTAACTTTATATGTAAATATAAGTATATATGAAAACATCATATGTATATTCAATTTACAATTTGCTACAAATATATGAAACTTACAATAGAGTTGACTGATTTAAAAGGAAAATATAACAGAAATGGACATGGTAGCTGGCACATGGTAGGTGCTCCCATGTAAAGCTTGCACATTCCCATGCTTCCCTCTCCTGCCCAGCCCAGTGATCATTAGGCACCAGGGTAGAGGCATGTCCACAACCCCAACTGGAGCTCCCTGCTGTGCTATCCTCTTCTGTGGTTTACGAATCAGCTTCACTTATTTACTCTACCAGTCAGAAGGCATCCTCCAAATGAACTTTCCTTTCTGAATCCTTCCAAACCACTGTGATTAGCTCTAATCCCCTTTACGCACCATCAGGGAGAGAGGTGAGGCAGTATCCTCTCTTCACTGCACTCTTAGCCCCTCCTGAGTTCTGACCCCTTCCATGAGTCCCTGCTTACCTGTGCTCTGCTGGGGTCATGGCTCAGCACTGAGTGGAAAGTTGCTCTTGCACACATGGACTTCGAGGTGAAGCCAGGTATTCTGCTTTCACTGAGGACTCCAAAGTGTTATGCAGAGCCGACTTCTTTCTTAGTAGGTCAGGATCTGAAGACACACCAGGGTACAGCTTTTGTGTTTGCTGTTATAATCAGTATGGGGCCTGGTGCAGCTTTATAGGTGTGTTGGAATTTACATATCGTTCTCTCATTGGGCAGAATCAAGATGCAATCATCTGCAAGGAAATGATAGGCTCCTGAAGTCATTTCCCATCTTCCCCTCTGATTGCATCTTCTGCTCCTGGGAAATCCAAGATTTGATTCATTGCTCTCTGTCCCCAACTCCTACCCCTCCCCCAATAATATTCTTCCTAATTTATACATTGATCTGGTAAATGGATCTATTGACCTTAAAATTCTCCATCTTCTGTTTCTCAAGTGTTTAGATGTGTGACTTTGCTCACCAGTCTGGTCTTTGACTTTCTCAGGATGTTTTAATTCTGTTAGCCTCTTCAAGTAGGCATATTTAGAGTCAGTCCTTGGTTGTGTCCCCACACTCATTGAATCATTCTGATATTCTCAAGATCCACCAGCTTATAAACAGCAGAGAACCTTCCCTTAGCAATGGCCCACTTCCTTCCTGCTCATTCTGGAGGTGGAAGCTCTGTAGGAGCACTGGAGAAGTGGGGGTGGGGTGGAGTGAGGGGTATGCCTGGGCATTGTTGAGGCAGGATAGGAGTAAGTTTTATTTTGATTTAGAGCATAGGCATATACTTTAAATAAGTCCCCCTGGGGAGTCTAGCACTTTTGAGTCCCTTATTAATCTTGCCCATAGCACATGGTTTCAGCTACTGCCCATGTGGTGACCTTCAGTTCTCTCATTCTCAGGATCTTCATATTAATATGGATGATATCTCCTCAAAGCCCATTCTTGGCCAGCTCATGCATTCATATATTCATTCAACAAAGTCGTTGGTGCTGATTGTGTGTGCATATTGATGTGCAACTTCTAATACCAGGACTAGAGCACCCACCATCACAGGCTACAGTGCAGTGTGAGAGGTGAGGATGGAATGTTTCAGCCTCTGCCTTCAGAGCCTGTTGATCCTTTCAGGGGAAAGGTTAAAGATTTCCCCCTAATCAGGAACACAAATGACTGCAATCCAGATGTATTTGCTGCATGACTTCTGCTGGTGTCTCACAACTGCCCTTGAAACAAAATTAACAACGTCCTTGGGGCTTGAGGGGGCAACAGAAGGTGAAACCAGCAGATTCAATCTATGCTACTAAATTATAGTTCTGGTTTGAGCTCCCAATTTCTTGTTTTGTTCTATTGGCTCTGTTCTAAAGGTATTAATTTTGCAATATGAGGTACTTTTTTTTATTCTTCACTGAATGGTAACAGAACATTTTTCTACCAAATTTTGATGTGAGTTTCTATTTTCTTTGGATTGGAAGCTATTGTGAGTTTCTAATCTATTATAAATGCCTTTATTTTTGGTTTTGTTGGTCTCTGTATACATAGTATCATGTGAAATTTCTCTCTCTCCATGAATCCTTTTATGTTGTTTATCAATTTTCTCTAAGAGAAATAATGTTTTGGTAGATTGCCCAAACTCAGTAATGACCTGTTCAACAATTTCTTGGGAATGCCTAAGGTTCTAAATTTTTTTATGAGAGGGAGCAAATATAGCTCAGTGATTGAGTGACTGCTTCCAATGTAGGAGGTCCTGTGTTCAATCCAGCTACCTACAAAAAAAAGATAATGAGGATGCTCTATTCCATTTTCTCATTAGTGTATTTTTTTATCTGGACTTAAGTTTTCAGAATAAGTAGATGAATGTTGGATCAATGATTCCATCCTCCAGCTGTAATCTGGGTTCAGGGGGCTAGCAGAATGGGGTCAGGGGGCTGTAAGAATGTATCTGCCATGCTAGCCCTGAAGCTCAGACAGCCCAGCACTTTTATTAGGAGAGCTATGTGCAGAGAAGCTCAGCTACTGATTAATATCACCTGGGAGTTTACTACAGGCAAAGTTCACAGCTGTTGTCTATCTTATCCTAGATTCTTGGAGCCAGCAAGAGTTCAAACAGTGCTCTCCAGGTTTTCCTTTTGAGCTAGTGTCTGGTGTTCCAGATACTGTGTGTTCTCAAGCCAGCGTTCCACATCTTAAGGATTCTTCCCCACAGGTTAGGCCATTTATTGGAATAAAAGGGACATCTGGTGAACTAGAAAAGACTGTATCCATTTGTATGGTAACCTCAGGAACTGGAGTCCCTGCTTCACTTCTTGCATCTTCCTGCAAAACAATTTCATCTTTGGAAATATTCAGGACTCTGGCAGCATCCTGTGTAAACTCTGTTTAGAATCTCTAATTTCAGTAACATCATCATCTCCTGTTTAAAACAGGTTTTCCCTGCCCAGTGTGTCAAAAGTTCTTTTTCCAAGAAAGGGGGCAAAATCAAAAAGTCCCCTCTATAATTGTCTGCGTGGGCTTCAAAAAATTGTTTGAGGTCCCTTTTCACCTCTGATTCTTTTTGGCTGCTTGGCATGTTCTCATGATTCTCAAAGAACTTTACAAACTGTTGACCTTGACTCCTAGTCCTGACCACAGCCCTCTCATTCTGAGAATACTAATGACCAAAAAGAAGAGGTCAGCACAGGGGTCCTGAACCAGGCTCTGTGCTCCAACACAAATGCAGTGTATGACCTTGGGGGTAGCATTCTCATTATTCTAGCTCGTGTTCACAGATTGCTTTAAAGTATGTCTTAGCACGGTGCACCTTCTCCTGCGATACGCAGACCTACAGCCCTTTGGCACATCGGTACTGTGCAAAAATTAACACCAAGCACGGCGGGGTCCAGACAAAAGAGGACCTCAAAGCAGTCGGGACTCAGCCCATCAGCAAAATCTTTCTTGGGTGGTGCCCTGAGCTCCTCCAGCACTGCCTGGACAGCTTTGGTGGGCGCGGCCCCCAGGGGCAGCGGTGGCGATTACCTCTAGCTGTGACCAAGCTCATCAGGTGGAATAGGCCCTTGGTCCCTCCCACCGACCGAACCCCGCCCTCCCACAGCCCCTACTGGACTGTGTCTCAACTCTTCCTGGTGAAACCCTTTGCTGCTGTCAATGAGGACCTGGCCCTGTCGCCCACAGTATCCTTTCTTTTTAATTCAGTTTTTGTCTTCTTACTGCAGTACTCTAATTGTTTTCTAGAACTTTCAGAAAGAAAATTCTGCCAGTTCTTGCTTGTTGTGCAAAACTTATTGTGCGATAGAGCCCTGAATAACCTTACTCAACCTTCTCGATCTGGGGGCTGGGAGGACTTCCCACTGGTGATATTGAAGGATTCCTATCACTTTGTTGGAAAAATGTATGTGTAAACTTTGACAAGACTGAAAGAATACCAAGTGAACAGGCTTTCAGCTTTAAATTATTTGGTATATAAGGGATAGAGTCTAATATGTCCAGAGGAAATAAGAGAATGTCTATTTTACAATGTTACTGAAAAAATGAGTGTTTCTTTCCCAGAAAAAGAGCATATTGTGTGGAGGTTTCAGAGCTGATGGAAAGGTAGGAGTACAGTATTCAGGTATGTTCATATGTGTGTTGGGGAAGGAAGTGGAGATTCTTCCCATGATAGGCAGAGCAAAGTGCCTGTACCAAGACCCTGCTTCAGGAAGATAAAGATGTAATAAAATAAAATGAATTCTCATTGTTCCTGAATTTTACAGGACCCTTAGGATGTTCAAGTCCTAGTCAAAGCAGACCTTGGTGATGAAGGCTGGGGTTGGGGCAAATCATTCAAGCCTTACAATCATTGTAGAGTGTCAGTTTCAATCCAGGACCTATAAAAACTGTTGCAAACCTTGAAGAATTTGAAGTAGGCAGGCACCATGATTGGAACTCTCTGGTCATTGGAGATGGTCTATGAACACACAAAAGGGTAGGCTATGAAGAAGATAAAGGGCATGAAGAGACAGAGGTGAATAGACCACATAAGAGGCTATTGGAAGAGCTCAGGTGGAGATGCTGCTATTATGAAATTGTTTGGTGCCTGGAAAAAATTTTGTATTAAATTGGCTATACTAGCTGCCATGGACAGGGCAAAAGCCGCCACGGGCAGGGCAGGTCGCCCGCGAATGGAGCGCAGTCAGCCACCCGCGAACTGAAGCAAGAGCCGGCCGTGAATAGAAGCAGAAGCCGCACACAAGCGGGGAAAGCCGCACCTGCGCAGTGACCAAGTCTCGGCGCGTCGCCGCAACGGGGGGGAAGGGGAGATATGTAATAAAATAAATAAATCTTTAAAAAAAAAATAAATTGGCTATACTATCCCTGATGAATGGTGTATTAGTCAGCCAAAAGGGGTGCTAATGCAAAATACCAGAATTAGTTTGGTCTTTATAAAGGGTATTTATTTAGGGTAGAAGTCCACAGTTACCAGGCCATAAAGCTTCTTCCGTTACCAAGTCCATTGCCACGTTTGGAGCAACACATCAGCCGACGTTTGCCAGGGTTCAGGCTTCTTGGGTTCCTGTCTTCCAGGGGCTGTGTTTCTTTCTGAGTTCAGTGCCTCTGTTTCCTCCACAAGGTCAGCTGTAGACTATGAGGCTCTCTAGCATTGCTTCTCTCCACAAGGCCAGCTCTAAACTCTCAGGCAAACCACTCATTTCTCTCCTGGTGCCTTCTCTCCTTCCTCATGACCAAGCTCCTCCATCTGCTTGCCTCCCTTACTCCAGCATTAAAACTCCAACATCAGAACTGCTTCTCAAAAACTGCTCCCTCTGTCCTTTGTCTTGACTTTTAGATTCTATTCCTCCACACACCAAGGGTGGGCCTCAATGCCCTACTGATGTGGCCCAGTCAATGCCCTAATCATAACTTAATCATGCCCAGATTAACAGATCCATTTACAAGCATGAATCAATATATATTTTTGGAATTCATAATTACATCAAACTGCTACATGGCTACCAGTAGTGATAGAAGCTGAAAGGATCATAATACTAGTAACAATAACTAGTTATTTTTTTTCCAAATGTATAATGGCCTGTATCCATCATTACAATGTCATGCAGAGCAATTCCAATGTCCACAAATGCCCCAAGTTACACCTATTGTTCCCTGGCCCTCCCCTCAGAATCTCTGGTGATGACTGTCTTTATAGCAATGTGACAAATTTTCCATTTACTACAAAAATAGCAAACCTACTTTGATCCATAGTTGCATTCCCCACATATATTTGTTCACTTCTTAACCTTGAAGATTTAGGGATGATGATACCCTCTCTACTTACCATTGAAATGGGGCTTAGATGCCCTGGGGGCAGATGGGTAGAACTGTCTTGCTGGCAGTTATAGATACTATCTATTTTTTGAGTGGACATTTCCTATCATTATCATTTTGTTAGTTTTCCTGGACAAGTCTGATGAACTGGAGAGTACATGTTGGCTGCAACTCTGCTGAGCTTCAGGACACAAACAGTATATGAATAGATCAAATGTTTAAGTCTCTGGGACATGTATTTAATAGGGATAGTGTTAATTATAAGTTCAAATAAAAGGGACAGAAGAACCATGTTTAGGGAAATTATAAATAAGTCAAATTTATTACATTGGGGAGATAGGTTATCATATATTCCAAGGTAAGGCCCAGTGATGGGGTGCCAATTTCCTGGGGTTGTCTGCCCTGCCTATAGTGTCCAGATATCTCTAGAACCTTCAGGAAGATCCCTCCCTGAGGCACTGTCTACTGTGGCAGTCAGTGAGGTACTCCTAAGATGTGCATAAATGTAACCTCTGGAATGACCTCCTGAATCACTTTGAAATCTCTTAGCCATAAAAACTAATTTCTATTTAATATAAACTCCCCTCCCCTTTTGCTCAAGGTATTTTTCCAAATGCATCGCTATTTGGAAATTGGTAATAATTCCTTGGTGCCCAGGAGACCATCCCTGGGAGTCACATCCAACACCAGGTGGAAGGCAGTGAGCTTCTATGTTGTTTAGCTTAGAGAGAGGGCTCATTTGAATAACAAGAGGTTTTTCAAGAGGTTAGTCTTAGGCAATATTTATTACTCGGCTAAGTTTCAATTTTACAAGGATAAATCTCATAAGTACAGGCAATAATATTAAGG
>PVKH010030137.1:0-12543 GCA_004027955.1 Chaetophractus vellerosus | reverse complement strand
CAAGATACCGCAACAAAATAAAGAGAAACAGAGGGGAGCCAATAAGAGATACAGCAGACCAGGGAGTTAAGTTGGTGCAAGAGATTGAGCACCTTTCTCCCACTCCAGAAGGTCTCAGGATTGGTTCCTGGTGCGGCCTAAAGAGAAGACAAGCAGACACAGAAGAACACACAGTGAATGGACACAGAGAGCAGACAGCGAGCGCAAAACAACGGGGGGCGGGGGGTGGTGTCGTGGTGTAGCAATAAACAAATAAATAAATCATAAATCTTTAAAAAAATGAAACAGTGCAGCATGGAAGGTTTTTGAAGAAACTTGGACAGACTTGATGCAGACAGCATTTAAGGAAGATTTGTTTATTAGTCTTTCCAGCATGGGTTGATGCGTTAAAGGTGGAAGAAACTACAATAGACTGACCAGTTGGAAGTTGTTTTTTTGTTTTGCTTTTTGGTTTCTAAACTCAACATCATTCTTTAATTCTTTCTTTTCAGAAGGGGTGCAGGTGGGAATTCTTTTTTCTCATGTTTTGTTTTGTTTTTATATTATATGTATTTACATATAATACATATAATTATATTTACATATAATACATATAATATAAGATTAACCAATATAAAGTGTGCAATTCAGTGGCATTTTAGTACATTCCCAGTTCTGTGCGACCATCACTACTATCTAGTTTCAAAATATTTCATCACCCCTAAAGGAAACTCCATACCCATAAGCAGTCAGCCCTCATTCCCTGCCTTCCCCCAGTCCCTGGCAACTACTAATCAGATTTATATGTTCTGGATATTTCATAAAAATTGAATCATAAGTATGTGACCTCTCCTGTCTGGCTTCTTTTACTTGGCATAATGTTTCTGAGGTTCATCTACTTTGTAGAATGTATCAGAACTCTATTCTTTTTCTATGGCTGAATAATATTTCATTGTATGGATATACTGCAATTTTTATCAATTCATTTGTTAATGAGCATTTTGATTGTTTCTATTTTTTGGGTTTGTGAATAGTGCAACGATGAACATTCGCCGTACAATTTGTTTGAATACTTGCTTTCATATCTTCTGGGTATATATTCAGGAGTGGATTGCTGGGTTATATGGTAATTCTATGTTTAACTTTTTTGAGGAACCACCAAAGTATTCTCTCCAGCAGTTGCACCATTTTACATTCCCACAAGCAATGTACAAGGGTTCCAATTTCTCTACATCCTCATTGACACTTGTCTTTTTCTGTTTTTTTTTTTTTTTTTTTGCTTCATTATAACCATTCTCATATGTGGGAAGTGGTATATCACTGTGGTTTTGATTTGCATTTCCCTAATGACTTTATGAGCTTTTTTGGCAATTTGTATATCTTCTTTGGAGAAATGATTATTCAGGTCCTTTGCCCATTTTTAATCATATTGTTTGTCTTTTTGTTTTTGAATTGTAAGAGTTCTTTATATATTATGGCTATCTAATTTGCAAATATTTACTCCTATTCTGTAGGTTGTTTTTACTTTCTTGATAGTATCATTTGATGGCATAATGTTTCTGAGGTTTATCTTTTAATTTTAATGAAGTCTAGTTTATCTATTGTCCTTTTGTTGCTTGTACTTTTGGTGTCACATCTAAGAAACCATTGCCAAATTCAAAGTCATGAAGATTTACCCCTTTGTTTTCTTCTAAAGTTTTATAGTTTTAGCTCTTATACTTAGGTCTTTGATTCAATTTGAGTTAATTTTTGTATATGGTATGAGATAGGGGTCTAACTTCATTCTTTTGCCAAGAGGCTATCTAGTTTTCCCAGCACAATTTTCCCATTGAAGTGTGTGGTAGATTGAATTATGTACCTCAATTTAGACATGTTCTGAATCTTAATCTGTATTCCTGTGTGGATGAGCCCATTATAAATAGGACCTCTTAAGGATGTTATTTTTAATTAAGGTATGGTCCAACTGAATGAGAACGGGTCTTATTCCAAATTACTGGAGCCCTTATAAAGAGCCAGCAGCCAAAAGTCAAAAACAAGACAAAACAAAAAATGAAAGAGCAGGAGAAAGAGAGGATATTGCCATATGTTGGGAAAGCTAAGGAACCCCAAATATTGCTGACAGTCAGCAACAGAACGCTATAGACTTTGGAGAGAAAGCAAGCCTCACCAATATCTTGATGTTCAACTTCTGGTCTCTGAAACTGTGAACCAATTATTGCTTGATGTTTAAACCAACCCCTTATATGGTGTTTATGATAGCAGCTCAGGCAAACTAATAAAAATGGTCTTGGCACTGTTGTCAAAATCAATTGACCATGAATATATGGGTATATTTCTGGATTTTCAATTCTATTCCATTGGTCTCTATGTTTGTCCTTAACTGGCTAGTTAGAAGGGTTTTGATCATGTGAAAATGGAAATGATCAAGAAAGCAACCATCTGAAGCAAGACTCTTCAGGACTTGATAACTGAAAATGGAGAATGAATGAACCATCTTAGAATGTCCTGCAAAAACTTCAGTTTCAAGATGGGGATGGTTCTATTTGAAAATCACAGGTCAACCCTGAATCTCAGTGTTCAGATTCTTCCCAGCTGACCTTCTTGACTTATACCACCTTTGGAAGATTTGTTATTCTGAGATACTCCAAATACTGCCACCAAAGAAAAGCCTTTCTTGTCAGCATTTTTCCAGAAACTTCCCTCACCTCTTGCCACTTCACCTCATATCAAGATTCTCATGTTTTCTGTTCATCCATCTACTTCATATGGACTCTTTCTTGCATGACTTGCAAGGTTCTCAATTTTGGCCTTGTTTCTGGGTTCTTCTTTAAGATCTTGATTTTAAATGCTGCTCAAACTGTGAACTAGTCTTACCAATTTTTGTAACTACATTAGTATCTAACTCTTGCCTTTTATTACCCTCTTAATCCAAAAAAGAAATGTGGATGCCTCACACCCAAACTTCATGTATACATAAACCCAAAATTAAAACATCCTTCTTGGGGCAGGCAATGTGCCCCTTATACTCCCTATTTAAACATGGTACAATAATATATATGATTTTCCCTTTAAGTAATTAGATTTTAAGTAATTAGATTATGATGTATCTTGGTTTGCCTGTTGTGTGTGGAGTTCATTGAGATTCACAGATTCTTGAATCTGTGACTCTAGAGTTTTAACTAAATCTGGAAATTTTTGTTACTTTGCAAAGATTTCTGCATCACCTTTTTTTCTGGAACTATATTGCTTATGTTAAAGGCTTGGTATTATCCTATATACCATGTATAGAGGTTCTATTCATTGTTATTGAGTCTATTTTATCTCCATGCTTTAGTTTACTTATATTTCTTTGTCTTCATCTTCATGGATCTTTTCTTCTGAGCTGGTTATCTGCTCCTTATATCAGCCAATGGAATTTGCATTTCATTTATTGTCCTTTTTATTCTTAGCAATTCCATTTGGTTCTTTTTTATATTTTTTCTATTTTTCTCCTCGCCATATTCATGTTTTCCTTTGCATACTTGAATATAATTTTCATGATCATAAAGCTGATTTAACATCCTTGTTCTATTGTTTCTGTCATTTATAGAGTTGTGTGTCTGGGGTTGTTTTTGTCTAGTAGCCTACTACTAAGGCATGGCCCCTTTGGTGTGTCAATTAATTGCCGATGTGACCTCCATGAACTTTCATTCTGGCTGCTCAGAGCTTGTGTATTTCTCTTCCCTATGAGAGCTCTGGGAATTTTTCAGCTGATATCTTCCTGATTGCTCTTTGGCTTTGTGGAGATTTATCTTATGCCTGCATGGCCAGTACTCAGCAATGACTCAAAGGAACCCATATGAAGATTTCTGGAGTTCTTTTTTCCTCTTTTGCAGAACTCTGTCCCACAATTTCTAACTTCTTCACCCTCTCCAAACTCCAATATCCATCTCCTCAATTCAGCAAGGCTGCCAGATTTTGTGTTAGTTCCTCATTCCTATGCCCATAGTTTGGAAATTTTGTTTCCAAATTCAGTCCTCAATTCTTCCTCATGTCTAGAAGCAGAAACCCAGGACAACACTTTTTAAATAGCGAGTATGCAATAAATATTTGTTTATTGTTTAGCCTCTTTCCTCTGTCACTTTAACAATCCACTACCTACTGTAATTATAAAAGCTTCCATGTGTCATTAGCCCAGCAAACATTTGTTAAGCACCTACTCTATTGCAGGCACAGTACTAGGCACTTATTGAGTTCTGTTGTCTAAGTAAGTCCCAAGAAACTTCTAATATTCTGATTAAGGATATTTTTTCCCCAAGTTCAGCTTTATTACTTGATAGAAGTCCAATCTCTGGAACATTAAAATTAATTGCTCCAAAATTTAATTCAAAACACAATTTACTCATATTTAATAACCTGTGAAAAGCATTTCCAAGTTAAGAATGAAAAAAAGATGTACCTTATATATAATCAAAGACCAGTTAGCTTCAAATTCCATCAGGGCTACATTCAGCACCATCAGTCTTTTTGGGTTCTTCAAAACCTTCTGTTATATCTACAAGATTTTTTTCTGTGATGGGGGAAGGAATGGAAATCCCCATTGCTTTTCAAACTCCATACATACTTATAATATCACCTGGAGTTACTTGCTGTGCAAGTTCTTAAGATTATTGGTCACTTGTTCGGCGATATGCATTTCTCTGTATGAGGTGCTCAAGACACAGATTGTGTTGGGAGGGGTCTAGTGCTCAGATGCTCATTCTGGGCTTCCTGGAGCTCTCTGAGCAAGTTAGTGGTCTCGTCAAGTTTCCTCTGGAGGACTTCAGTTTCTTCAGAGACAAAAACTTCAACTGGAGCACCGAAGTTTGTTACTGCTTTCAGTGTGTAAGGCTGTCTTGATTTTTGAAGTTCAAATGTCCTGCAGGCTCTATTTCTATAAACTGCTCTGTGTCTTTTGCTGTATCAGCTGTCCTAGTCTGGCCTTCATCTTCAGGTGATGATGTTTCCAACTCTTGTAGGGTTCTAGAATGCCACCCTTTTGTTAAAATAGCCAATAAATTGTCTGCCAAAACACATGGATAATCTTGGCAAGTAGCCAAAACCTCAGGGATGCTGAATTCAGTTGGGAAGATCAGAGTCTTCCCCACAGGCTAAATGGTTTAAATCAGAATCGGTTTTGCTGATGTTTGCAAATATGGAGTCAGTGTGATGTGTAAGATCTGTATGGTCCATAATTCAAGTATAACACCGGAGTTACTTCGTTCCTTTGATCTTCTTTGAACCCCTGCAAAAGATTCACACCAGACTGAAGTCTTCCAGTTGTCATTCCCAGTCTTACAGGGTAGTAGCCTTGTTCTCCTATAATGGGATCCACAGGATGGAGAAGTCCCAGTGTTGTCCCTTCCAGTTTTCTTCTTTCAAATTCACACTGACTGTTAATAAGCTGCCTGATTAGCTTTCCTCTGGACTCCTTAACCATGAGGTCAATCTGTTTCTGCTCTTTCTAAATTACTGCTTTTAAATTTATCTTCAAGCATATCTTTGTCTTTCTTTTTTTCTTTTTTTTCCTTATTGGGACTTTTGAAGTCTTGGACTTCCATATCTCCAGAGTCTTCCCTCTCTCCCGCCAAGCAGCCACCAAACTCCCCACTCTGCGAAGTGTCTGTTCTACCTTTTTGCTTTTGGGATTTGTGCAAGTCTACCAGAGAGTTTGTCCTCTGTTTTAGGCTCTGAATTCTTTCCTGGCTAATAATTTTCATTCCTGAGTGCAACAGCTTCTTTGCAGCTTTATAAAAATGGTCTCTGGTTTGCTGTAAATCATGGCATCAGTACACATTAGTTTGAAGTTATCCTTTAGTTCTTCTCTGGGCTGGTAGTCATAGTTCTTGATCTTTTCTTTCATGGTACTGAAATCCACTGGGTGTTTAATGATCATGGAGTAGCTGGGAGCAATAAAATCCATCACAGGAAATGAAAAGAAAGCACTTGGGTCTTTTCTTTGCAATTGTCTTATCAATTGATTTGAAGCTTCTTGAAGGGGTGTCTGCTCTACTTCTTGCTTGGCTAAAGAGCTTGTGAGGGGCTTCTCAGGAGGCAAGGGGATATTTTTTATTATTGCTTCAGTGTTTATTTATCATGTGCACTCTGAAGCACTCAAACACAGCAGCGAGTCAGGAGCTCTTACTGTGTGTCCATCTGCGCAGAGTGTTGTGTACTAGGAACGTTACTATGTGAGATAATGAGCAATTTATTTTGCAAAGGTTGCAGAAATGAGTGATTGTCCTGTTGATAATAGTTTAGAGAAGAGAATAATGGGCAGCTTACCTATTTGTGCTGAGAAGCTGAGCTGTGTTTCATCATTGGGAGATACCAAAATAATGAACTACCTGAACTCATGTAACAGAGTTAAATTATTTTTCCTCTTCAATATTCTTTTTACTTAAAATTTTTTTTGTTTGTTTCTTAATTTAATAACCCCCCTGTATTTCCTCTATGGGATTTTAGGTTTTGATTGTGAAAAAAAAATGAAATTTAGCTTTGAAAATCTTAGGGTACTGGATGAATGTTATTGAAAAATATTTCAAAAGGAAAGAGAAATACAAAGAGAAAGATTGCTAAATATTTATGCTTTTACTGGGGGTACTTTATGGTTAAATATTTATGCTTTTACTGAGGGTACTTCATGGTTGAAAAAGATGGTTGGGGTAAGGAAAACATATTTACAAATATTTATTTCAATGCTTTATGAGTAGATGTTGAGGAATGCAGTAGAAGCGATTAGTAGGAAAGGAAAAGGTAAAACGGTATTGAAATGTAAAGAATCTATATAATATTTTATATCCTTTTAAGTTTTAGTTTTTAAATTAAAATATATCTGGAAAGATCTACTTTAGTTCTAACCAATAAATGATTGCTTTACTCTAGCAATAGAGATTGGAAGCTTAAAAACAACTTTTTTTGGCAGCTCTGTAATTTCTGTATGAGAAAGCCTGAGCTAAAGAGGAAGGTAGAATGTGGACATACATATGATAGAGGGATTATAATGATTATTGTCTTAGTCCTCAAGAGTCAGTTTATCAGGTGCAAGTAACCAATAGCTGCTTTAAGTCAATACTCTTTTTACCTCAGCAACATAAATTGATATTCTTAGAATACCTCAAGAAATATTTTTGCTGATTTTCTTCTCAGTGTGAAGAGGGAATATTGATGAAAGAAAGAAATACATGAATAAGTATGGTAATTTTTCACTGAAACTAAGGATAAAATATCCGTAAATCTGAAAGGTCAAAAAACTCAGTTTCAGACAGAAGAGTATTAGCTTACTGCTTTGATAAGGTTCATACTTTTTATTTAAAATGTTGAAGGAGAAATATTTTCATTTGTCAGAGTGGTTTTGTGTCATGTTTTAATGGAAAAATAATCAAATTCTGAAATGTTTATAAAGTAAGTGTAGAGCTTTTAGGCACTCGTCGCAAGGCATACATGTCTTGAATCTGAGAGAATTTTCTTTTTTGACTCCCAGATACTTGCCTCCTCATCTAGACAGTATCATTGGACACCTTGGAAACCATAACTGGAAATGCAGCTATTAAAACAGTGAGCCCTAAATAGCCAATCATAAAAACCGTTGACCTTTTTATTACTTGACCATGGCTAGGAGCAGGTACAAAACAATTTGAACTGGTAACAACGTCACTAGTTGCTATGCTAATTAACAGAGAGGTTTTGGAGGATTTTGAATATAGATACCAGGTTCTATTTCCTTAGGGGAACCTTCATAATTGGTAGGAACAGATCTGGAAACGAAGCCAGATTTAGTGTCTTGCTGGTATGTTGCTCGAGTTTCCTACATCAGAATTAGTCCTCCAAACAAATGATGGTACACCACTGAGTTAGCTAGACAGTGCTGCCTTCCTGCCAATTCCTGCACTGTGTTTAAAGTACTTGAACTAGCTGTGAGTCAGCAGCCTAGCTTCCAAGGTCTTTTCCTGCAGCTTAAAGTATGGTGGAAGGTAAAAGTCACTTTTATCAGGAACATGGGACAATAGGTATTTTGTAATTTAGGTTGTATTATTATTCTAAAATGTGGTTAGCTGTGCTGAATTAAATGCATTTTAATTTTTAAACAATAGAATAGATGTGGTTATTCTTTCTCTCATATGTCTTCTTTGAAATGGTGGATACTCAGAATGTAGGGAGCACAATGGTGGTCTCAGAGTATGGTACTCCAACTTCTGAATAAGGAACGCAAATGAAAATAAACTCCCTCCAACAAGACACCATCGAAGAAAGTGCAAGGTCGGGTGTTTTTCTAAGTTAGATGACACTAAAGAAAAAGTCTGAAAAATGATAAGACTCCCTAGTTTGGAATGGCCCAAGTTTCTATCCTGCTAAAGCCTCTATCTGTTGACAATGATGTAGAGTGGCCTTATTCTATCCTACTCTAAGTGCACTTAATGGCATTACTTACTTAGTGGTTAGGTAGCACTTTTCATTTTCAAATTACTTTTCCCACATTAACTAATTGCTATTATACTGGGTCATTCTGACAGCACACAAGAAGACAGGGATAGAGTGCAGATTTCCTTAGTGCCTTTTTTATGATTATGTGACAAGAGAGTGGAAGAGTTGAAAGTTAGTACCTTAATGGGCAGAAATGATCAAGTTGGCTTTTTCCCCCCACAAAATATTATCCAAAAATAATTTAATTTCCTGTACCAACCCCCAAACTCACTGAGAATATTAAAAATGAATCATTTATTTTACCAGCTTATCCTATTTCCTAGCTTGATAATTTTAAAAATGCTTCCATCATAACCTATCATTTCCTTTCCTCTGTTCAAGAAGTGAGGAAAACATTTTTACTTATCAGATAATTTGATTTTAAGGAAATGGCTTTACTCTCACCTTTTATTCATGCATTCTCTGGAGCTCTGGTATTCTACAATTTAATCAGAAACAGGTTATATCTTGGCTTAGAAATAAAGTGTGAATTATTGAGTCTCCAAAATGTGACATTGCAGACCCATAAATGTCACCTGGTAACCTGAAAATTCAAATCTTAAAGTAATACTTTGAAGATTAGAGCAGTATGCACTTATGTCTTTCATTATAGCCTCAAAACTAAAGATGATATTTGGATACAATCTGTGAACACATGACAAGGTAATTTGCTGGGTATAAACACTTTATTTTGATTGTACTGTAATTATATTAAGGAACGTCTATGGATTTGAAGATATAATTATAGTGTTATGTTGTATACTTTAGATTTTTTAACCTTGCTTCAATGAGTTGAGTTACAATAACCTTTAGCATTTTCTGTAAACAAAGGGAATATTTCAGTAAGGTTGCATCCTGAATGAGAACAATTGCCATCAGATTTTATACTGTTGGTACTTCTAGTAAAGTAGCAGTAGGGTGTAGCAGATAATAGGGGCCTCTTCACCTGAAATTAATTGCTCACTAATGAGGCTCAAAGGACTCCTCCTTAAAGAAATTGATTAGTGCTTAGGTTCTTGCCTTTTTCTTTTCCTTTTTTTTTTTTTAAGTAGGAAAGACAGTAGATGAGAGAAAAAGGTAAGAGAAAGCAAAAAAAACAAAACAAAGCAAAACAAAAACATAGGAATAATGTCCCTATGGGGATAAATGGCGAGTGAAGATATCAGGAAAGGAAAGACTCAAGAAATAGGGGCTTGGTCTTGGATTGAGAGTATGGGGGGCAGAAATGTAATTGGTAATAGAAAAACTCCAGAATTGGACTGGCATACATGTGGCAGTGTTGCTTAGTGGAAGAGATGTAGTGATACAAAAAAAAGGATAGTTCACAGCCAAACAGTACTTGGATAAATCTCATCAATAAACCTGTGATAATCTATCCACTGAAGAGTATTGTGGGATCCAAGTAACAAGAATGATGCCTGGAAAACACATGAGAGGGATTGAATAAATTATTCTAGTAAGCATTATAGGTAATCAATAAGTTGAAGATAGATTGCAAAATGGGTGATATGTAACAAACATGTGTAGGCAGAGCAAAGAAGTAGACCATTTTTGTCCTTGGCAGAACTTCTGTGTTGCAGGACAGGATTCGTAGGGAATTATTCTATGTGCCTGGTGCACTGCTTTGATCTCTTTCTGAAAGTCTCCTTGGCATTCCAGGACCTCCCTTTTTTACCCTTGCAAATTGCCATCTGGTATTGTTTAGAAGAATCTCAACATCAAAGGCCAGTTAAACTCATTTACATTAAAGAATTAGAAGCTAAAAAGAGAAACCCTAAGTGGGCATTGATTAACACAAAGTCATATATCATTAATAATAGAAACTTATAAGAATCATTTGGGAAAGCAGGTAGGGAAGAATGGTAAACGTGTTCCCCACCCCAAATTACCTTGTAGCCTTGCTCATTTCCTCAGATCTGTCACAGGCCTCCTGAGTGGAGGTGAGGAGATTCTGAAAATCCTGATAACTTGTACAAGTACATCTTTCTGGTAGAAAGGGTCTACAGACTTCATTAGGTTCCCTCAGAACCACTGGTTAATTCTCTAGAATATACAATGATGGCAGTACTGTTTTGTAAGACTCTTTATATAGTCAGGTGCAGCAAGGGTGGGTGACATGAGAGATGTATGAAAGAAAAGTTTGCTAGCACCTCACAGGTCCCAGAGAAGAAGGAGTGGCACACATCACAGAGTCATACAGAGAAACCCATCAGAGCATAAGTTCAACCAAGCAGGTGGGCAGCAAGAGGGTACAGTGGACCTGGGGACTGGGCCTTCGTAATGTTACATGGGTGGAGCTGTAGCAGTTGGTCAAATGAGAGCAGGGATTGGGGAGCTGATATTTGACTATTGCAGGAGTGTGAACCCAGGTAGGATGTGGGGAGATGACAAAGAAGCTGTTGTTAGGGATGGTCACTGAGGGACCTAATGATAGGGTCTAACATGCTGAGGCATTTTGACAGTTCAAAGCCCCTAATGTTACTATGCACCATAGAGAAGCTGAGGTAGGTTGATGATGTGATAAAGCTCCTAATATATATTATTTTTACTAGAGAAGTCATGGGTTTACAGAAAAAAATGTGCATAAAATACAGGCTTCCCATATACCACACTATTATTAACACTTGCATTGGTGTGGTACATTTGTTACAATTGATGAAAGCACCTTGTTATTATTGTACCATTAACTGTAGTACATGAGTTACCTTAGGTTCACTGTGTTGTACAGTCTCATGGATTTTTTTTAAAGTATTTGAATTAGTCAGGATTCTCTAGGGAAACAGAACTGACAGGAGATATCTGTAAATAGTAGGAGATTTTATAAAATTCTCTCACAGGTCCGTGGGGAATCACAAGTCCAAATCCATAATCCAGAGGCTCCGATGGAGGTCCTTTGATGAGTTCCCAGGAGGCGCTGTCTGTCTGAAGTAGAGATGGAAATTCTCTCTCAATGCTGAAATCACTTCCCTTTTAAGGCCTTCAACTGATGAATGAGATGTCACTCATTGCTGACAGCTGTCTCCTCAGTAGATTGTAGATATAACCAGCCATCTATGCAATCAACTCACTGATGAATAAAGTCCATGAAATGCTCTTGTATTACAGTTAGATCAGTGCTTGCTTGACCAAACAACTGGGCACCATTACCTGGCCGAGTTCACACATTAGCCTAACCATCACAGTATTCTAGTAATATATATATACACAACCTAAAATTTCCCCTTTTAACCACATTCAAATACATAATTGAGTGCTGTTAATTACATTCACACTGTTGTGCTACCATCACCTCTAATTCATTACCAAACTTTTCCATCATACCAAAAAGAAATTCTGTGCATTATAAGCCTTAACTCCCTATTCCCTATTTCCACCCTGTTCCCTGGTAACCTATAGTCTAGATTCTGATCTATGAATTTGATTATTCTAAGTAGTTCATATCAGTGAGATCACACAATATTTGCCCTATTGTGTATAGCTTACTTCACTCAACATAATGTCTTCAAGGTTTAGCCATGATGTTGCATGTCCCAGGACTTTATTCCTTTTTACAGCTGAATAATATTCCTTTTTGTATACCACATTTTGTCTGTCCATTCATCAGTTGATGGACATGTGGGCTGCTTCCATCTTTCGGCAATTGAGAATAATGCCACTATGAACATCAGTGTGCAAATACTTGTTTAAGACCCTGCTTTCAATTCATTTGCATATATACCTAGAAGTGGAATTGCCAGAACATATGGTATTTCTATATTTAAGTTTGTGGGGAAATGCCAAACTGTCTTCCACAGTGGCTATAGCATTTTACATTCCCACCAGCAATGAACAAGTGTTCTTATTTCTCCATGTGACAGTTTGAATTTGGTGAATCCCCAAAAGAGAAAGATTACGTTTTTGAATTAATCCATTCTTGCAGGTGAGAGACCTTTTTGATTGGACTATGTCAGTGAGGCAATACCCAGGTTGAGTCTCTGCCCTCTTGCTAGATCTGATATAAACAGAGACTCACGCGGAGAGAGAGACACACACAGAAAGGAAGCTGTCATATGTGAAAGGACTCCAGGTTTGCCCACAGCTGAG
>PVKH010030136.1:0-12500 GCA_004027955.1 Chaetophractus vellerosus | reverse complement strand
CCAAAAAGTTTATCCAGAAATTGAGCCATATCCTTCAAAACAATACTTCTCTGACAACCAAGGTGTTAGGACCACATCTTTCCACTTGAATGCCAAGGAAGAAACCCAGGCACAAAATTTGAAGGAAAATGACAGAGTAAAGGGAAGGAGAGCCTAGAGGGGCTAAAGTAAACTGTACAATAAATGAGCCACCACACCACCTCCACCCACTCCATCCCCATCCTGACTTGCTCAATATATCCTAAAATGATGACAATTACGACCCTTTGTCCAAGAGTAATTTCCCCATCATGGGAACCTATGTTTGGAATCCCCAAATATTTACCTAATATCTACCTAAATTCCTAATATTTACCTAAATTTTCACCAACTCATCCAATTTTATAACATCTTTATTAGCCTTGTAATTACTCTCTTTGGGGCACCCAATGTTATCCTCCTCAAAGCTTTATTTGGGCATGCCGTAACACTAAAACAAACTACATAAAAACTAAAGTAAAACTGAATTGCAAACCAAAACTAGTCACGGGAATCTAAATTTAGCCCAGGACACAAATATGAATCTCAAAAACCTTGCTCCCTTTTGCTTTTGAATACATGACTTAAAAAAAAAAAAAAAAAAAAAAAAAAACCGAGAGAGCGAGAAGGATAAAACAAATATTGTTGACAAATATTTTTGGTTTAAAATGTGTTTGCAATTAGAAGTATAAATGACAAAGGATATAAAATCCTAAATATTGTTCTATATGGATTATGACCTAATTCTCCTTTAGTACAGATGACATAAGAAACTTAATTTTTCTGCTTTTCAACACAGACATTGTGGGAAGTGCATTTATTTCAGAATATAATATACAAAGTGGATAATTCCGAAACATTTTCACTTGTAATGAACAAAACATGATAACTTACAGTTACTGACATCAGTAATAATAGTTTTGAATTATTGTTGTTTTTTTCTCCTAGGAAAAAGGCCAAATTTCTATACTAGTTAACCTATGGGAATTCTTTAATTCCATGGAAAAAAATATTTAAAACTAAATGACTCTTTCCTATAGGTCTACTATAGGGATCCATGAGGCTAAGAGTTCATGTCTAAAAATACATTACAAAGGAATGTATGGAAGACATCAATTAGACAAGGGCTAAGCAGGGTTTTGTTTTTAAGGTTCATATGAAGCTTCAAGAAGGATTACCTAATGCCTCTAAGAAGCACAGAGTGCTCATTTGTAAAAAGCGTGCTACATATACAAAGAAAAATAGAGACTAAAACATTTTTTCCAAAATAAAAAATATCACTGCAACCAAAAACTTCAGGTATTTCCAACAGAGGAAAAACTTTAAAAATTGGATTGCATAAATACGTTTCATTATTCAAGCTGGCATAT
This sequence comes from Chaetophractus vellerosus, assembly GCA_004027955.1. Lineage (NCBI taxonomy): Eukaryota > Metazoa > Chordata > Mammalia > Cingulata > Chlamyphoridae > Chaetophractus > Chaetophractus vellerosus. The sequence continues at coordinate 11,112 of PVKH010030136.1, read as the reverse complement.
CTACACACAACCACAGGATTTATCTACATTACATTTTCATGTTAAGTGGAATACCTGTAACATAAAATATAGTCCACAAAGAAGCTAATATTAAGCATCAAGAATCTGTTGTAACAGCCACAAAGAATGTAAATGGCTGAGAAGATACAAGACTATTAAAACTGACTTACACTTTCAAAAGCATTCAAAGTATAGAATGTATTCATTATGATTAGCCTACAATATGAAAAATAATATAAATTTCCCCTAAATATTTGATAATATTATAAGCAAAATCCAGAATTCTAGGTTTGTCTTTGATTCTTGAATTCAAAATAAATATTTTAAGTAATTTTTCAGTGATATTCTTGACTAGTTGTTTAGATCTTGAGGAATCTGGGTTCCATCTCAGCATTTTGAGCGATTCCAATATTTTCTTAAACATCTTTAGCAATGTACTTGGCAAATTCTGGAAATAATTGTACAGAATAAATCAAGTTCCTGCAGTTACATTTTAACAAAGATACATTTTACCATAAAATCTCTACTAGTAGTCTTATTTGACTAAATGACAAGATGAAAGATCAGGCACAGGTCTACTTTCTGCTCATTAGAAAGTAGCTACCACAAATCTGGAATGGAATGGCATGGACTGAGCTCTCATCCTCTGCTATGTGCACTGAGGCCTTTGATGTTAGTTGCTAACAGAATAAAACAAATTTGAAAGAATGACATTCACACTCTAAAATTGCATAGTGAACCCACAAGCTACATTTCAGCAGTCACTCTTTGTAACAACTTTAATAGAAGCAAAATGCTACCAGTAGCCAGATCAAACTGTGGCATATTAAACTCCAATATGCATTTCAATTTTGTACCCAGCACTCATGATTGAGAATAAATATTAACATGCCTTCCTTAATGGAATCTCAAAATAATTTAAGGAGACATTCAATAAAGCAACTTTACCATAATACTATTTTTAAAAAGTAAAGTCTGTAGAAGTTAGCATCCTTCACTAAAAACATAATTAACCTCAAAAGAATTACGATAATTGTAGATCTATTTGTCCATTCCACTAACGCTACATTCCCTGAAAGAGTACTAAGTTTGAGGTTTTCTTCTGCCATTTCATGTGCATATCTTTTTTTTTAAGGATTTATTTTATTTATTTATCCCCCCCCCCATTGTTTGCGCTCACTGTCGTCTGCTCTCTGTGTCCATTTGCTGTGTGTTCTCTGTGTCTGTTCATCTTCTCTTTAGGAGGCATCAGGAACCTAATCTGGGACCTCCCATGTGGAAGGCGAGAGCTCGCATCACTTTCCTAGTGTATATCTTGAATGCAGGTGGGCAGGAGAACAGACCAACTAGCTGGGCTTTTTAGGTGATGAAAGTCACCCCTTGAAGATTTCTAGAAGCAACAAATATTCCTTGTTCTAAGTTGCGAATCATAAGAGATGATAAGAAAAATAACTAACTTCTTTGAAAGTATAATGCATGAAAGGCACTCCTTATGTAAACCTATGAGGTGGGTATTATTATTACTTCCATTCATAGCTGAGAAAACTGAGGCACAAAATCACCCACCTAATGAATCCAGCAGAGCTTGGATTTGAATCCAGACCATTTGGCACAGAGCTCAATCCAGTAGCACTCAAGTAGGTAATACTGCTTCTTATTGCCTCATACAAGACTTCTGAATATTGTTGCTATGTTTTGGTTTTGGATCCAGGGAAAATAGGAGTAACCATGGAACTAACTAGCCTGACTTTGGGTTTGGGTGAAGAGGAGAAATTTGGAAAATCCTGAAAGAGCAAGAACAAGATATTTAAAAGTTCCTTTCCCCAAAACTGTTTTCACTCAAATTCTGTTTTCATCCTGGTTTTGGGTGACCAACTACAATTGTCCTAGTTTTAAAACTAAAAGTCCTGGGTAAACCAGAATGGTTGGTCACCCTATTTAATTCAGCCTTGCTGAGACCCTCTACTTTATAAATATGTTCAAATTTTGCTTTCAAAGTTACTGATGGAAAAGTAAAACCAAAGAAGACCTATGATGAGAATATGTATTATTTCAGGCACATTACAAATCCAGTTATACATATGTTTATGTGAATATGGTTTAAGAACACAAGTATCCTATTTCAATGCATATCAATACACAAGGAATTATTGTTAGGCTGTAAAAAGGGGTGAGCCACATAATAGAATTTTAATTACACTTTGATAAACTAGTCAAGGAGTCGAGGCTCTCTTTTTAGTTTACTGTTTATATAGGTTGGCTTCCTATGGACTAAGCACAGCAATTCGTTTAACTCCTATAGAATTATATTATTCCTTATGGTTGTGTTTGGTGAATAGATTTGGCCATCAAGAATACACTATTTAAATGGACATAAATAAAAATTTGAATGACCAAGCCGTTATGAAATCATATTACTGTGAATGATAAGGTCTGCCTGAAAAAGAAAAATAAATGAGTAAATCATTAATGATGAAAAACTTACTGCAGAGATTTGGAAAGTAATAGTGTACTGTACCATAATTGCTAATGTACTTACAGTGTAATACCAAATTAGTGTCATGCCTAATATTAGTTGAAATGAATTCTTATATTCCACAGCTCAAAATGATGGTAAATTATTATTGGGACTCAGCCTAAACTAGTGCTCGTGAAAATCCATGAACTCTACAACAAAAAGAAAACATTACTTTGTAAGCTGCCCATTTCGAATAACCAAAAGAAGTAAATAGTTTACAGAATTTTAAAAATAAGGTGGTCTGTATTTTTCCATGAGTGGAAGTTTTTAAAACGCATAAAATGGAATTTAAAATGCTATATTCACAAAAATACTATTTAACTGCATTTTAAGTCCAGTGACTATATGCATGAACATACAACATAATATCTCCCCTTTCTGATTAATAACTTACAGTTTCTCAATTCCATTTTAGTGATTCTTTTGCAATATCAAATGCACAGCATTCCCTAAGTAAATGCATCAGTATGTTCCACAAAATATTTAAAAATATTTGCAGAAGTAATTTAGCTTTTGAAAATGGGTTAGTATCATGTGGTGTGTAAAAAATTGCTCTAGAATCAATGATTTTTCGTTTTTTGTTGTTACTTTGATTTTAGTAGCATTTAACAGCTGATATAACTTGGCTATTTCCTCTCACATGTTTTGTAACCAAAATTTAAGGTAAAGAAAATATAAATTTTGCTAGTTGTTAGCACATTAACCTTAGTAAACTGGGAAAGTACAGAAGATATAAGAAAGATTAAAAAAAAAGAAGAAGGTTGGGTGAATTGCATTCTTATAAGTAAAATGACTGATTTGGACAAGAGAACCATGCCAGGAAATCTGTTTATATTGTGAAAATGTCAAGGATTTGTGGGAGAAAGGGGATGGAGGAGGTTGCAAACAAAAAAAGAAAAAAAAAATCTTAGAGAAAACTGAGATCTTCATTTGCATGGTCCTAATGGACAAGTAATTATTACCTAACTTCAAATTAAGAAAACTCTTGATATTGTGAATTTTATACTATTATCATGCGAGGGAAAACTGAAAATCATAAAACTCTTGATATTGTAATTTCATACTACTATCATGGGAAGGAAACCTAGAAATCTACCTTTCTATTAATAGGCAGATGAAGCAGTGGAGTGTCAAATGGGTTTCATTCCAGAGACAAGATATGGTACCTAACGTTTATGAAAACATTGCCTTTGTAACAAGGATAGAAGCCCCTATTTGGGGCCCATGCATAGAGGCACATGTTTGCAATAAGTTGGTAACCAAGTGCAAAATAATCAGTAACCTTGCCTAAAGCACATTTTTAGAAAATATGCAGCAATTTTGTCCTGGTCTGCATGGAATATAGAAATCGACTGGATTTCTTTTCTTTAAATTCATTATTTGAAACTCAGGCATTTAACCTGGTAGGTAAGAAATCTTTAAATATTAGTGGTCAAGATTTAAACCTAAAAGACAAGTGTATAAACACCTATATGACAGACTTCAATACCTGACATAGTAAATATAAAATAGGGACTTTTATACTTATTTGATATCAGCATAAAATATTCTGTGTCTGCCTTGAGTCACTGCATTACATAATAATCTGTTTACTCAAAGATCAGAGTTAATTTTGGAAGTTTTTATGGAATATTTATCTATTTTCTATAAAATATAGTATAGCCACAATTCTGCCACCTATCTTACTTAGAAAAGCATCTATGTTGCCTACTAATTTTAAGTGGAAAACATGATAGAGAAATCATCAAAATGTTTATCAGTGGAATGCAGGCAATTACTGCCATTAGACGCGGAGAGAACTTAGTGAAAATCACTTTTCACCTTCTTGCTTCTGCTCTGTCAAATAGCATTCTCTCAACAGTCACAGAACTAGAACTTACCTAATATAACAGCAATGGGGTTGGTCTTAGACCACTCCATATTTTTACAGCATAATAACTTTATAATATGAGAAAAGGTGATTTTCTTCATTAAATATTTTCTAAAGGGGTAGTCTATAAAATTTTTGCAAAAAATATCAAAATACGAGACAGTAAAAAATATTTCAAAATGCATTGAAAAACATAGTATTTAAGATTTCTATTACATTATTGTTTCCCTAAAATGATTTTGTATTTTAATACTCTAAGCAAATGTTCATTTGATCACTCATGTATCTACAAAGCAACTGTTAACACATTACCTAATTTTCAAATTCTGGAATCAGGGAATATCCAATTGTGAGAAATTAGAATAACTGATATAGACTTGATGACAAAAATACAAATAACCAAGAAAAAGCATATGGTAACAGCTGGTACAACAGCTAAACCCAATGGTCAAAGAACAGCTTTGTCAGCAACTATAAATGACTCTAATTCAGAGCTCTTACACATCAAAATGTATACTACGGCAAATTTAATAAAACATTTCTTTTGCATTATTTCTTAAAAGTTTTAATTTTCCAGTATGCATTATGAATCTTCATAATAAATATATAGTGAATATATACAGTTGGTTTAAATAACTAGACTTTCCTCAGTCTATTATTTTAGATGTTGAGCTTGAGAATTCATGACAATTGTGTCAAGGTTTACCAGACAATTTATTAAAAAATCCAAGCATCATCCCCATTAGTAAAATTCCTCACCAGTATCTACATACACAGCAATATCAAGGACAAGAGCACACAGTCCTGGTCTCACCAGACTCTCTGCCCTAAAACCACAATTTACCCAGCCTGTGACCACAGCCAATGACATGACTGAAAAACCATAAACATATGATAAATTTGATGCCTCCAGAAGGACTAGCATTGCATTTGGCCCATACTCACATTTCCTCGCTTTTAAATGAGGCTGGGGCATGGGATTACTGTCCAGGTTGGGAAAATATCTGAGGGATAATTAAAATGTTACCCAAATCAGGAGAGCAACTGATTAATAATGAATTACATTCATATTATACTGATCTTTTAGTTCTTTAAAATTTCCAGGCACCAAATAATTTATACATTTCAGAGCTTTCCACTGTTGATTCTCCTTCTACCTGTGAAGTATTTTTCCTAATCCCTTTCACTACCCTCAACCCCAAACCCATTGTTGCCCCATCACCTCCTCCTATTTTTCAAGTCATTAACTCAACCCCTTCAGTTCTCCCCTTAAATAGCATTTCTTCTGACAAGCCTTCTCAAAACTCCCCATGTTATTTCCCCTTATAGTCGTGCTTACCATGGTTTACAGGTATGTATTTATTTTCAAGGATACTTGTTAAAAAGCTACCTTTCCCATTAGACTGTAAGTTTCAAGAAAGCAGGGGACTATTTCTATTTTGCCCACCAACACCTACCACAATAGCCATTCACTAAGTATTTATTGAATGCATCATAAATGATGGTAGGAATATGTATGAATACAACAAATATTTATAGAGTATCTACCATGCACAACATCAACATACACCATAAAAATTGTCCCTTGCTCCATCAAGAGATCAATTCAACAAGCTGAAAATAAATAGCCCTCTATGCAATATGAAGATGAGCTTGAGAGTTCACACCATTTACCTGGCTGTCATTCAGAAATACATGCATCCTTAGGTTCAGAAACCTCAGTATGACTACCCTGGAGGGGCAGCAACCTTATATCTTAGATGCCAACCACAAAGTCTCCAAGTCATACATTTGTCTGGGTTTTAAATAGCACTCATTTTCTATGTTCATCTTGGAAAGATTTGTGATATCTCCTGCTCCTGGATGCAAAACAGTCACCTTCGATAAAATCTTTGAAGCTAAAATGACAGAGTCAAATGTGGCCCGGAAAAAATATATGTGTATGTATGTGGAGCTTAAACATGAATACAGGTAATGAATTTCCTTATAACATGATAACAAAAGGTGGCATGAAAAATATGATATGGTGATTTTTCTGAAACTTGATGCTTTAGCTCTACAATTCTCCACATTCTTTCTGTACAAAATAAGCAAACATATTAGAGGCTTACTTTAAAATATATTCTTATTCTACAGAAAAAAATAGACCTCACACTTTGAACAACATAATTTGTGTGCTTAAGACCCATGATAGCCATTATTTTCTTCCTGTTACCTTGAAATTTTTCTAGGAAATAGTATTTCTTCATACCCAACCCTTTTGCAAATTACAACTAAACAATCAGCACTCTTGATACAGTTTTAAGTCACCATAATCTCTGGGTCTTTCTTATTTTTAGGCTTATAATATATTGTCTTCAAGGTTCAGTGCTTTTTTATATATCACTTGTAGCAGCAACAGCATCACAATTCTGCAATTTCTTTCTTTTTGTTTCTTCAGGAATTCCAACTACTTCAAAAGAGCTGACTGGTTTATTTGGAGTCGGCCTTCTTACTAGTCCTTCCTACTACTTAAATCTTTCAGAAAACTACTCTATTATTTGATATTATTTTGAAAGAAGTTGCTTCCTATTAAGTCATCTAATAAGTTTCTTCAGAAATGATCAATTAATACTCATGCCCAAACCTGGGCCACCTCATCTGCAATAGCTTTGTAAGTTCAGATTGAAACAAAGTTCAAAAAGCAAATTTATTTCAAAAACTACATTTTAATTCACTAACTTAACTCCCAAAGTAAAGATATCCTTTCCCCTCTTCTCCTCTTTCTTGTTCTTTCTATAAAATGTCAAAGTAGGGCATTCAAACAAACAAAAAAAATGTAAACTTAATATCACAACCTGAACATTTTAGCGCCAACCCACAAGTGTCAGAGATAATCTAACTCACAATACTACATTAAACAGCTGTACAAGTAAGTCAAAAGATGTGGCGTATAGTTTGTTAGTGAAAAAAAAAAAGTAATACTTCAAAAAAGCTTCCTAAGTTCTTCAAATTTATTGCACTTGAACATAGGTTTTGTGAAAAAAAGTAATTCTTGTCAAGCATACAAAAAACTAAGCCCAAACTCTTTCTATGAAAAAAAATAATTGAAAAGAGACCCCTCTCTTTGGAAGAGAGTCAAATTTGGGGATAAAGATTCAAAGCTATGCACACACAAATCCACAAAACTTCACTAAAAAAACTTCTAACTGGAATAGTATAATGCTGCCTTAGAGTCTAAATGGAAATCTGAGTTGCTGATTTGCCACTGCCTTCAACTTCTAAATCTTCAACAAAATCTAAGCACTAATCACCATTTAAACATAAGAACTATCTTGGCATTGCATCATTTATCTCTTGTATTTCTTATTTATATTTTCTAAGAAATGGGAATCTCATAGTGCCATTATTTATATACATAATCCTTTTGGAAGTAGTAATTTCTAAGAGCAAAAGTACAAATACTTAATAATAATTGAGCTCTATAAAAGGAAAATGTCTTATTGAGCTATAGACACATGATATAGACATACCATAGAAAGTGGATTTTCTATAAAGTAGAAAATGGTTCCTAATTGAGATTTAAATTTTGTCACTTTTTAAGTATACAACATTAAGTAAAGCATTATATGATTTAGAAATTTAAGTTTCTTCTTTACATGGCTTATTTTATTTTAAATACATTTTCATAGATAATATCAGCATCAGCAAAGAGTACATTCTTCACATGTTTTTCTTAGCCTTTGAACACTAATTTCTAGACTAAAAGAGATAACTAAAGGTACAATTGCACCCTCTACTGTTCAAATTTTCTCTTCCATATTAAGTAAAGCCCTGTGTATGTTTAATACTTATTCATTATAGAAGTAACAGGTAAATCACATTGGCTTTCCTTTAACATTAATTACCAGATCCTCAAGAAACTAAACTCTAATTGTTACAATTTCTTTAGTAATATAATGGAAATTTGATTTTTATATAGTTACTAGAACTAATTTAGAAAATGACACTTAACAAGTTACTTAAAATACAAAATATTCATTAACTCAGTGAAAATAAGAGCAGTATTGATCACATTTTTAGCATCAGTTTTAGCAAGGAAAAAAAAATCAAGTCATTCAAGCCAACAATTGGCATACTTTTCTAATCATGTACAAAGGTTGCCAAATTTTTTACAAGTAAGAAATTACAGTAAACATTAATGTTTCTCTAAAACTGCACTTTGAAGTTTTTTTTTTTTAGCTATTGGGGCTGGAGATTTAACTCAGGACCTTGTATGTGGGAAGCTGGCACTCAACCACTGAGCCACATCAGCTCCCCTGAGTTGGTTTTCATGTGATTACTTGTTTGTTTTTCGCTTTTAGGAGGCACTAGGAACCGAATCTGGGACCTCCCATGCGGGAAGCAGGCACTCAACCACTTGAGCCACATCTGCTCTTTGAAGTTTTAAAATATTAATTTTTGAGTTTCTCCTGTCATTGTTAAAGTGTAAAATATCACTGTGGGTCATATGTGATAGCTTACAGAGTATATTTGTTATTTTCTTTTAAACCTGTCTCTTGTTTTAATTAGATGTTTTGCATCTACTCCCGGGATCCTTATTGATTTCCACTTCTGGTGATGGAGTATTAGCTTATTGTTGACCGACCCTCCTACCATGAATAATTAGAAAAGCCGGACCAACTTAATATTATAAAAATGTCAGTGTAATCCCAAACAGAAATCCAACCTTTTTGTGGAAATTAGCAAGCTAATTCCAACATTTATAAAGAAGAACAAAGCACAAAGAAGATTAAAGGACATACACACCACTGTATATCAAGGCTTACTATAAAGCTACATAAATGAGAGTATGTGGTTTTAATGAAAGAATAAACAAATAGATTGATGGACTAGAAGATAGAGTCCTATATATATGTGTGTATATATATGTGTGTGTAATCACTTTATTACAACAAATGTGGCCCTACAGAAATTATGTTTTTTTCAATTAATATTGCTTTACCAACTAAATATACATATGGAAAGAAAATGAATCTTGTGCTCTTCCTCATCCCATACAGAAGAATTCAATTTCAGGTGAATTGTAGATCTAAATGTGGAAGCCAAATAATAAAGTTTGTAAAAGATAACATAGGAGAGTATATTCATTAATTTGGAGTAAGTAAAGATTTCTTAAAGAGGACACAAAAACTCACTGTAACAGAAAAGATAGATAAAAATGAACCATATTAAAATTAGGAAATTCTGTTGGTCAAAAGACACTGTCAATAGAGTAAAGAGGTAAATCAGGAGGAAAAGATATTTGTAATATATATTTGATTGACAAAAGGCATATACTCAGCCTATATCTGGAAATCCTAAAACACAAAAGCAAAAAGAGACAACCCAGTTGAGAAATGGGCAAAATACTTGAACAGGAATGTCACAAAAAGGATATCCAAATAGCCAACAAATATGAAAATGTGTTCAATTTCATTAATCGGCAGGGAAATATAAATTAAAATCAGGAGATAACACTATACATTTACCAGAATGGCTAAAACTGAAACAAAAACAATCTCAACAACTGTTGAGAGTTTGTGGATTAATGGGAACTCTCGTATACCACTAATGGAGTGTAAATTGGAACAGCCACTTTAGAAAACAGTGGCATATCTACTTAAAGTAAATAAATGAATACCCAATAAACTAGAAACGACATGAAAGAAAGCAGGTATGGAGACAGAGATTCATTCTGGTTGGAGTAGAGGGCTCTAGAGAGCAAGGGCAAGTTGGGAAGGTAAAGGAGGGCCAGATTAATGAGAGTCATGGAATGCAAATGAAGGAATGTATACTATGTGCAATCAGTAATGGAAAGGCACTTACAATTTTGAGCAGAGACGTGACATAATCAGAGTTGTTTTAGGAAAATTAATCTAGTAACATGGTGTTAAATGGACTGGAGATTGACGACTAGAGTCAAGGAGACTGGTTAGGAAGCTGCTGCAATACAAAGATCTAATCAAAGCACAGAATTGGGGATGGAGAAGAAAGATATGGCCATTGATAGCTGTTGAAAGCGTCACTCATTCTTCAATATCAGCATTAATTTCTCCTATAATCCCAAGTAATCATTTTGTAAATTTGCGTGTGTGAACTGTAAACAGAGATCAAACACCTGTGTAACCAGGTGCAACCAAGGAAAATAAACTCTTCTTATTGAGAATCATTTCTGAGTATATCCAGTCTTTACAGAGCTCTTCCTGAAAATGTTTTCCCTGCAATCCCACTAAACACAAACATCATTCCTGGTACTGGCTGGAGAATAAATGAAAGTTATGAATAGCTATGAGTGGACAGTCTCTCTATATATAACTCCTTCACTCCGTCAGAGTGGATTCATGACATCTGCTGCCCTTTCACACCCACCCAAGCTCCAGTGTCCAAGGCTCCAGTGGTTTCCTTTTGCTCCCCAATAAACTATTATAAGCTAGTAGATTCATTGATGCATGCCTTGGTTGGCTCATCTCCTCCCTTTTCACCACTTTTTGAGCAGAGGGCTCCTATTGGACAAAATCTTGGCCCTTATAATAATTCAAAATCAAGAGGAAGGAAAGGAGGAAAGGAACAGGAGTCATAGGGACTTGGGGTAATTGGGGCTTGGAATTTTCACTTACATATGGGGTGGAGAGTGGGTGGGATAGCAGCTTTGCTATGAAAATAAGGAGTTGGAAGGAAAATTTAGGATTTTTAAGTATCTCCC
>PVKH010030135.1:0-12546 GCA_004027955.1 Chaetophractus vellerosus | reverse complement strand
CCTTCGATGGTAATCATTTTTATGATGTAATATTTTATGTATTTCACAACTACCAGAGTGACTTTGATATGTCGGAAAAGGGAAACATACATAAAAATCATTCAATAGACTTGTCCATGTTATATTTGCAAGGCCTAGCACATAGAAGAAATATAATAGAAATGTATTGAGAACATTAATTTGGAAAACAATAATCTCAGCTCCAAGGACTGATATAGAAGACTTCTTTTAGGTGTTGATAATTCTCCCCTCTATATCCATGGTCCCTAGAATATAGCAGGTATTCAGTAAATATGTTTTTGATCCTGCTCACAAAACCTCTGGACTCAACCTAGAGATCTATTTATTCAATCACTTGAAGTCATTCATTCACTTATTCTTTCCTTCATAAACCTTCATTTGGGCACAAATTATTAAATGCCAATATGTTAAACCCTGGCCATGCAAAAGTATCCCTTCCTTAAAGGGTTCATTATACTGAAGAGAGAAATATATGGAAGCTCCTGTGTGGTCACTGCCTGAATCATGGCATATCTCAAGATGCATTAGAACACAGAGAAGATTACAAATAGCTATTTTTCCTGAATAGCATAATTTCACCAAATATACTAGATATCTGCAATTATCAGAACTGGTTTTTTGATCCAGGGCCTGAATGAGCAAAGTACAAACTACTTCTAAAGGTGTGATTCAGATTACTCTGCGTAGCAGAAAGTTTTACAAAGGCCTCGGGAAGTAATGAAATCAGCTAAATATTAATTCTGATGTTCTCCACTGCCTATTATATGGCTTTCTCTTCCTCCATGTGCCTACTTCAATATCCAAAACATAGTGGGAGCTTAATAAATCTATGATGTGTCTGACCTCTTTTTCTTTTATGCCCAAACTAGTATATTACCTCCTATGGGTTCAAATCCCTTCACCACAAAATTTCACCTAGGCCCATACTCCAGCAAACTTAATCCTCCTAGAGAACATTAAAGTACCTAAAATGTATCATGCACTGTAATACAGATTTCCATGTGCTTTTTCATTTAATTTATATCCCCTGTCTTAGATTGCCAGGCTGCTATGACAATGTACCATACAGAGGGTTGGCTTAAACGGCAAACACTTAATAAACACACATTTTCAGAGGCTAGAAATCCAAAATCAAGATGTCAGCAAGTCTGTAGCTTTCTGGCACTGGCTTACTGAAATCCTTGGGGTTCCTTGGCTTGCACCACTGTTTCCCATCACATGAAGATCTCTCTCTCCTTGTACCTGCTCTTCCAGTTTCCACTGACTTCCAGGTTCTGGCTACTCCCTGACTTCTGACTTCCACATTCTTCTCCATATTATACAAGGTCTCCAGGAATATAGATTAAGACCCACCCTGATTCAGTTGGCCACACCTTTACTAAAAATAACATCTTCCAAAATTCCTTTGTACAAATGGTTTCACACCCGAAGGAATGCAGAGAAGAGGAAGAGCATGTCTTCTGTAGGGTACATTTATTCAATATACCACATCCCCATTTATGAAGAGGTTAACTTGCCCAAGGTCACCGAGCTGGTAAGAGACAGTAAGGATTTCCATCTAGATGATCTCTAAACTCCCTTCTGACTCTATGTGGTGTTATTCTAGGGTTCCAACTCTGGAGAAAGGCCCAAATATCCATGCCCAGACTACCTCGGGCATTACCTACGTGAAGTCTATTGGATGGTATGCAGTAGAACCACAATAGCAAGTCAGACAAATATGTCAGGCAGACTTTTCTATGACAAAATAATTGGTCAAATCCATTAATTCAATCCAGACCCATATTTCAAAATTGACCAGGTGATTTCAAATGGTAATTATTAGATAGTTGCCATTTCCACTGTGATTGACTTAATGGGATATTATTATTAATGTAAAACCTCAATTTTATCATAAACAGTAACCTCTGGCCACAAATTTTTCTGTGGCTCATTAATGATCCCTCAAACATACCAAATGGACCACTGTGAGAGAATCTGCCTTTTGATCTGCCTTCTGACAGAGAATATTTCTATACTTCACAGTGAAGAAGCACCAAAGCTCCAATGATGATGCATCTGAAAGACATGGCACCAAAGTGGGTTAAATGTGCTCTGAATTTGGCTTTAATGTTCATGACTATCTTTTCTGGACAGTAGCCAAAATTAAATGGTGCTGACAACTGAAGTGAAAGCTCCTTACAAATCACCATGAAAGACCATCTATAGAAAAAAAAAAACAACAACTGAGTTTTTATAATGAATTGACCCTTGCTTCTTTGAGGTCTCATCAAGGTCCAATTGTCCAAAGTGGCATGCCCACTCTATGCTCAACTGGAAAGGAGTGTGCCATTAAGTATTGTTGGATTCTGCATTACCCAATTCTTCTGTATCATCTATTCCACACATATTTTCCTTTTAAAATAGTTGCAGTTTGCATAAAAATATCAATACAAGACACTAATATACAGCAGTTTCAATTTCTTAAATAAGCAAATAGAAATGTGCGGATTCTCGTAGTATCTACAAAACAATCAGATTCCCTCAAAAATTCTTAAAATGCACAAAGCATTTCACTTTTAAAAGGAAAAGATGTCATCAGATGAGTCTGTTAAATAGTCACATGCAGAATATGATATTGAAGATACCAGGGTCCAGATTCTTTATGAAATGGACTCTAAAAAGACTTAGGGATCTAATTACATATATCTTTCTCACTCTTTATTTGCACTGAAATGAGATATTCAATCTTATTGGGAGGATATGCCTCTGATAGGTATTTTATATTCCTTGGCAGATAGAATCTACCTCTTAAAAATTATTTGGTTATAGAACTTCCTAGAGTTTGGCCAAATTTCTTTCTCTTAGAAGTGCAATGGTATTGAAAGTTCTCCCATCCTCCAAACCATTGATTCCAGGAATTGATACGGCCAAACTTTGGTTGAGCCTGAATAATTTCAGAATTCTTAAAACAGCCCTCTGACATGCCTCTTTCAAAGGTAATTCAAGGGGGCGGGCTGTATAGCCCAGTTGGTTGGGCCCCGGTTTACCACATGGGAGGCCCCGGGTTCGGTCCCCGGGCCTCTTCTAACCGGCAGACCACCTGGAGAAAGCAAGCCAACGTGGGCGGGGCACACCACAGCGGGCAGGCAAAAAGACAAGCCCCCGCAGGCAAAAAGACAAGCCCCCGCAGGCAAAAAGACAAGCCCCCGCGGGCAAAGGCAAGCCCCCGAAAGCAAGGGCGAGCCCCCACCAGCAGGCGGGCTGCCGCGCCGGTGAGCTGACTCTGCAGGTTGCCCCAGCAGGGGGAGACAAGCAGACACAGAAGAACGCAGAGAAAAATGAACACAGCAAGAAGAAGCAAGAAGGGGGGGGATGTATAATAAATAAAAAATAAAAAAATCTTTAAAAAAAAGGTAATTCAAAAGGAAAGGCAGAAATCAGAGTCACAGGAAATATTATTGTTTTTAATATTTTCTACATTTCTATTTTTCTTTGACTTGAAGTTATTATCACTCTATTTCTTAGATAATTAGGGTCTATAAATTTTGTAAATAAGCTTGATACAACAGACCCATTCAGACGTATGGTAAAGGTTTGGGTAATGTATGCCATTCATCCTTAGTGGTTTTTATTTTGAAATTCTCCTTGTAGAGTGCAGTGTTAGTCCATGTTACTTCCTGAAACACTCATGCAAGTATTGTTCCCTACAAACAAAGCAGCATAATGTAGAATCAAATTATTTGGAGGTAAATTAAAGGGACTGAACATTCCAAAATGCAAACCACACAAGCTTTCTACTAAACAGATGAACAAAGCAAGGCAGAAGAGGGTATCTGGTAAATCTGAAAAGGCAGAGACCACGTCAGGTACAGATTACTAACTGGCTCATCACATCGTCTCTCCCTTCTCCCTCTCCCTCTAAGCACACTCAGAGAAATCACTCAGATATGGGAAAGAAGAAACCATTAAGTCATCAAGTTGTTCTGGTAATTTTTTTCAAAACTATCAAGAATTATTTTATTAGGCAAAGAAACTAGGAAACTTCAGGGCAGCATTCTAAGTTGGCTTTAGGAGACATCTTTCTTTTTATATTTATAAATGTGTAAAATGTATTCACATGATGTTTATATGACAGTTAAAAACACTACTGAGCATTTTTAACTCAGCCTCAAAATGTCAGCACAAGCGAGAAGGCGATATTCATGTGTGCTTTTATTCTGATATCAAGTTGAAACTTTTAACGACTTTATTCCAGAAATTTTGAGCTAGGTAGGATAGTACATAATTAAACTTTCTTTATTGCAATCACTGACTAGAATAAAATAGTTAACATTGACTGAGATGCTAAGAATTTTAAATTAAAAGTAGCACTTTGAATTTACTGCAGACATATTTTATATTTCTTAGTAAGCATTGTTTCCAGTCGATATCAGAATTTTATGAATGTAATATCTCTGCCATAAAAGGGTTGTCAACTTCCTGATCCTAACATTGTGTTAAATTTGGTTGTCCGATTGGTTGTACTTTTTTCATTGACCATTTAAAATGTTTTAACACTTTCCAAAAATGTACTTGGTCTTCCCATCAACCCAGGAAAGTAGGTGCATCAGGAATTCACACAGTGAGGAAGTGGAGGAGCTGGATTCAAATTCTGATCCTCTGATTCACTCCGTGCCTCTTTCCCTTAACCCATGGCAACTTAATTGCATTCATGGATAACTTCTGTGCCCCTTCCTTAAGAAATCTTGCTTGTGGGTTTATAGACTGCTTCACTTTGCTTCAGGAGGCAGCAGAATGTACTGATGAAGAGTGTGAGCTCTGAGGTTGACCGAAGTTCTACCACCAGCTAGCTGGAGGCTGGGCCTGCATCATAACCTCTAAAAGACTCGGTTTCCTCATCTGTCCTCTAGTATTAATAATAGTAAATTTCACAGTGAGTAGGAATGAAATAATATATTTAGTGAGGTAACATAGCACAGAGCAAGGCACACAGTGTGAATTTAGTAAATGTCCGCTATTTTTATTTGATAAGCATCAAAGTTCACATACAACACAAATACTCAGGAATAAATCTTACACGTTGCTGCTGAAGATGTAAGAGAAGAGAGATCTATTTTAGCTTAATAAGTTTTTATGGAAAAGAAATATTTGAGGACTGTTCAACCAGACTGGAGTTAAGAATGGTTCAGGATACAAAAAGTAAATTTACTTCTTGTTCGTTTGTAGTAAGGTTTTTCAGAGTGCAACTTCAGTTTCTTGGAAAGGGATTTCTAAAATATCATATACATACAGACATATGTGCATATTCGCTTAGCCATTTAAATGTTCATTCTAAAACATATTTCAAGTAAAACAGGAATGCTTGTATTCTCTGCCATTTTATGTGGGGCGTGAGTTCAGAGTAGTGAGTTGTTTGAGCTCTGCATTGTTTACCACTAACTTTACTCTGCCCCCGCTAAGATTGCTTAGCACAACACCTTGCTGGAAAGGTATTGTTAATTCACAGGGATTGCAGAGTTCTCCAGGTGGTGTGATTCGTGGTTGCTAATGAGAGCAACTGAAACAATCTGTTTTCATAATTTCTTCCCCACCTTAATATAAGCCTTGTCATTAGTCAATAAGCTCATTTAATTGCCCTAACAGATTTTCCACCTCAAATATTTTTGTGGAACTTAGAAATAAAAAGACACAAACAAACAACCAAACAATTGGACTTGTAGATGGAAATTTCAATGGCCTTAAGGGCAATTGCCAACTGAAGATGCTTAGGTACACAGTCAAAATGGATTGGGAAAATGTACACATGTTCTCTACCACATTTCCTTTCCTCCTGTTTAAAATCCTTAGAGTCATGCTTTTTGGGAAGAACTCACTCATTTAGACTTCCCAGGAAGGGACTCCATACATGACCCATTAAAATCTCTTCATTGGGACTTTTCAGAGAGGCACAAAAAGATACTGACATATTGACATATAGTCCTTGCTGCCTCCATATATTTTGGTGACAGTGGATCAATAACATAAGTTCCAAAGAAGTATGTTTTAGTTTGCTGAGCTGCCAAAAGCAGATACCACATAATGGAATGGATTTTAACAATGGGAATTTATTAGGTTACAAGCATACAATTCTAAGGCCATGAAAATGTCCAAATCAAGGCATCATCAAGTGATACTTTCGTCCTGAAGACCAGTTGCCGGTGATACTGGACTCATCAGTCACATGGCAAGGCACATGGCGGCATCTTCTGGTTTCTCCCTTCTCCTCTGGAATTCGTTGCTTTCAGCTTCTTGCTTCTCTGGCTTTCTCTCTCGCTATCTGAATTTCATTCTCTTATAAAGGGCTCCAATAAGAGGATTAAGACCCACCCTGGACTATGACTTAACTGAAGTAACCTCTTTAAAAGGTCCTACTACCAGGAGGTTTATACTCACAGGAATGGATTAGCTTTAAGAACATGATTTTCGGGAGGTACATAGAATTTTAAAACATCACAAAGTATGGTTAAATTTTGGGGCTCTGGACTTAGATAAAACTGAATTTGAATCCTGGCTCTCTTGCTTGGTAATTTAACAACACTTCTTGCCTGCTCCCAAACAAAAGAGTATGAAATATGAGTGTGAATCCAGGTCCCTGCTTTGTACATGGTGAATGCAAAAGGTGCTCACTGGCACTGTAAAACGTAGGAGCTCTTCTAATATGGGAGCAAAGTTGAAAAAATTGGAGCCAAGGTGTTGTTATCCTCATTTACCTTATCTGTCTTAAAGTCACCATCCTTAGAGGAGAGCATAATCTTAGATACGCTAAGATCCACATCTTAACAAGGGAGGTTAATATCACTGAGTTTAAAAGACAGATCCAAGGAAATGAGTTGGGAATGAGTCATTCTGTTTTAAATTAATTGATCAGGTTAAAGAAGGAGAGATTAGGAAAGGAAAGAGGCAGGAGGCCTTGCCTAGGAATTCTATTTGGAAACATCCAGTGAAATAGAGACACTTAAAGAGAGAGGACAACTGAAGAACAATCTAAGACTTGATATACATTTTTGTACAAATGTGAGAAGCAAGCAATACAAACAGAAGGAATCAGAAATCAGTTTGGATTCCAAAGTAATTGCTGCTGTAAAATACTCAGCTAGAGTATGTAGAAGTGGGTAAAAGTTTACTCATCCTATCCAGAGACGTGAAAAGAACACATAGCTTCTTTATTTCTCTGAATTGATACTTCCTTAAATTGTTCCACCTGTCTTGAGATTTCTAATTCACAATATTTTAATTTTTCTTCTGGTTTGAGCAGTCTCCTTACATTTAAATATTGAGCCTATTCAAAGTTAAATCCTTAGATTTAACTAAGGTTATTTAGATAATCATTTTCTGGAGAACATAGTCTTTTATCTTAAATTCTCATTCTTTCAGACTTCTTCCTTTTTATAACTTTCCTCACCAAGATAGGTCCTGAGTTGACTGCAGGCTTATGACAGTGAATGGAAGGGTGCTCAGATCCATGCCAGGGAGTGATGGGTCTTCTCAGGTCCCTGTGATAGAGAGGTAGCAGGACTAGTCTGATCACTATATTGATAACCTGGAGTGATATTCAAAAGATATAACAACTGATACTACATGTCACGAACCAGTTAGTCAGACCAAATGGCAGTCAGTTAAAAACTCTCAATGAACACAAACAAATGCTGTGCACATGCCAGTGCAGACCCTAAATATAAGCCCTGTAGGTAACTACTGAAATTTGACCATCCTATATAGTCTTTTGGAAGGACCTGCGTTGTCCTTCCTTGGTGTTCACAGACACAGTCACTTACCTTAGTCTTTCAGAGTGCATTCACAGCAGGCAGCTTCCTCACTCAGACCACACACCTCCACTAGTCCACTGGCTGCCCCAGCACCTCTACATGCCCTTCTTGGGACATAACTGCTCAATCCCTCTCTGGAGGCTGGAGGCTTCAGACTCATCAGTGCAGCTGGGACCACTACTCCATCCTTGCCCACACCATGCTGGGGCTTGGAAAGCCTGCAGCCTCCCTGTAGCAGGCCTGGGAAGCACATTACTAGCATTCCTACCCAAGGCCCCTTCTTCATATATTCAGCCTTTTTCTGGTCTTGAACTCAAAGAAAGTAAGGGTCCTAAACAACCCACCACCTGACTTCCTAATTCCATAATTGTTTCTCTTGCCACAATTCCTTAAGACCAAAGGAGTGGGCTGTACATTTCTTCCGTCAAATCTTGAGTTTGCTTTACTCCCCTGGAATGCCCAAAAAGTCTCTGATCTTTTCCACCGTCTTGGTTCTGGGTTTACTACTGAGAGCTAATGGATTTCAAAAGTCCCTTTCCCTCAGTATCTGGCTTTCAGGAGCATTACCGTGCTAAGGAAATTAGGAAGTTAAGTTCTCAAGCGCAAAGTTGATTAGTGGGCCCTCTGTTTCAGGTAGTACCAACCCTGCCCTTTTCTAGGGAGATAAGCCTCTGGGCTTTGCAAAAAATTGTTTAAATATGTCCAAAAATTATCTCTTCACAAATATAAATTGGATACCACCAACAACAGAAAAATGCAGTCTAATGTATAAAACCAAAAAAATTTAGGAATATAAATAATAACACTTAGAACAACACTATAGTGTTCCTATGTTAAAGAACATATTAATTCCCAAGTCCCAGAAAAGCCCCTTGGAATTATCCTGAGTGACGTTGCAATGACAGATATAGGCCATTTTACATCATCATATAACATGCAGAACTGTGTAGGAAAGAGTGTGGTCTACAATGTGAACTATGGTCCATGCTTAGTGGCAAAGCCCCCAAAAATCTATTGCAGGTGATGTGCCACACTAATGAAGAATGTATATGTGGGAGGTTGTGGGAGGTGTGGGAGGTGGGGCATATGGGTACCCCTAAAATTACTGTGTAATATTTATGTAATCTATGAATCTTTTAAAAAATTAATTAATTAAAAAAGAGCATATTAATTAAGACAGCATGGTCATACAGATTGTATATCAACAGATGGAACTGAGACATTTTTGACAAATTCCCCAAAGTAGCCAAAGGAATAAACACTGGTAGGCTGGGAAAAAACTCTCAGTGAGTCAGGGATCATTGAACAGGACTTTAGGCTAGGCTGGGAATTTTTTCCAATTAATTTCTATTTTTGGAGTTAAATCAGAGGCTATGGTTAAACCCTCGTGGACCTATCTCATTTAATTTCCCATTCCTGCTCCTTATTTTCAATCCCTAGCCCAGGTCTTCATCATAAAAAGACAATATTACAAATTCAATCTTTGGGATAAATTTAACAAAGCGAAGCAAGATAGAATAGCAAAGTATTTACACCTGTAATCTAATCTAAAAATAGAATCTGAGGGGCCATTCTCATCATCCTTTTGATTTTCTACTCTTAAGTTCCAAGGATTTAAAGAGACCAAATTTACTGCCTGCTAAAACTTACAAGTGTCAGCACATAAAGAACCAGTTACATCTGGCTCTCTAAACACTTAGAAAATAACTCTCCATCCTGAAATAGACCTTAAAATATCCTAAGCTACTAGAAGAGAATATTCTGTGATGGGGAATACAGCCTCACAGGTTTGGGGAAGAATAGTACCAAAATGGTATTAAAGAATTCACTGAAGAAGCTACGAACCAAACACTGCCTAAAACCAGCCACCAGAGCTATGTAAATCCAAACTACAGAAAGGTGGAGGTTCGCATTCTCCACTTAGCTGCAAAGATAAAGAAACATTTTCTGAATTCATAAATACATTTTTTTTTCTTGACAGTGCTAAGGTCTATTCAAAACACCTTTTTTTAGCATTTAGAACCCAGCGTTTTTCCCGGTTACCAAAAATTCTAATGAAAAGAATCAGTCACACAAACCTAACTTGGCAAGCTTAAGATCTTTTGTTAGTTGTCTTCTATAATTGATATCACATATATATTTAGGAGAAACAGACACTGTAGCCTTGTGCCAGTCTCTCATTCAAACATGTTTCACATTCTCTTGAATTGTGTGCAACTTCAGAAATTTCCAATCATCTTACTTTTAAATACTTCAGCTTACAATTTAAAAGGGCTTAGAGCTTATTTAAATAAAGACATTTTATACAGCTCTGCTCGCACTCCTTCAAAATACTTGAACAATTAACATAAGCTACCTTCCAGAGGATTTGCTTTAAGCCAGGTGGAAAGGAATATTATTTCAGAATCAAAGACGGAAAAAGAATATGGAATGCATAACAAAGCAAACATCCGAAAAAAACATTGTTCAATTCCCCTTTTAGAGCATGCTTATTTTTCCTCTTTAAAGCTTTCTCCCAACGATTTCATTCTAGCTACAAGAAGGCCTCCAGGAGGTCTCCAAAGGGACATAATGTCCAAAATGTTGCAGCCCCCTCTATCAGAAAGCAGCTCAGGAAGTCTCTCTGCAGACTCCAAAATACAGCAGGCTCAATTACCCTCAGGGTGCAGTGAGCGGGCAGCCCCATTAATCACTCCCACTGGCACTAACGCCCTGAGGACAGCTCTGAACCTGGCAGCTTCAGGGATGTCCAAGAACTGAGCTCAGCTCTGAGAGCTGGGCCATGCTGCCACCTGGAGGTCAGCAGAAAGCACGGTTTCTAGAATGCCAGCCCTTTCCAAAACTCTAGCCCTAGCGGAGCTACAGTGCATGGGCTGCACTGGATAAATATTCCTTCCTTTTTGGATACTTAACCCTGTTCCTGTACCTCCAAAACATGCCCAGACTTTCCACTTCATTGTTCAGGTGCTTGTGAAGCAAGTGAGGCCAATGGCAGTGAGTGAGGGCCGGCAGCTCGGGGGTCCTTGCCTTCCATACACTCCCTCACCCCCACCTTCACCCATCTTGCAGCCCCGCCTTTGGGTGCACCTAGTCTCCTGTTCACCCACCCAGTGCACCAATGTTAGGGACTTCACACTCTGTTATAGAGACAAAACATCATGTCTACCCTCAAGGTGCTCACACTCTGCATGAGGAAGCAAATAAGAAAATGGAGAATCGTGACCTACTCACAAGGAGCATGAGTTCAGATGCTGTGGGACCCAGAGGATGGGTGCCCAACTTGGCCAAGGGTGAAAGGATGTTAGGAAAGTCTTCAGCGGGCAGCATTCTTCAGAGGGAGCCTAATGTCATGGAAAGAATAAGGGTCTGACTTGAAATCTGACGGACCTATGGTCAAATCATAGCCACAGATCATGTATCCTTGAATATCTTTCCAATCTTCATTTTCCTCTTCTGACAAATTTTAGTAATTAAGACCTATTTTATAATGTTCTCAAAGGGAGAGAAATTATATGTTTCAAAAATGCTGGGGTAGTGTATTGGCTCAACAACAGATAGTAGTTTTTTATTTAATTATCACATCATTGGCAGAGCAAGCTGCAATTATCTGGGCAGAGAAGAGAGGCAGAGAGAGACAACATATGCCATGTCAGAAAGGTGAGAGAAGAGTGTGTTCAGAGAATTTCAAGCAGCACGCTATCACTGCAAACACTTCTCTTTCACTCTCCTTTTCATATTTCTCTATGTCTATCTCCCCTCCTTTTCCCTGCTCTTTGTTTTTTCTCTCCACTATCCCCCATTGAACACTTAAAGAAAAGTCAGTGCATTTGGTTTCCAGAATATTAAGCGAGTCTTTAAGCTTTCAGCTATTTCCTGATAACATTTGTTTGGAGGAGAAATAAGCACCTGGAAGTAATTATTTTTACATGAAATTTCTTTTAGGTAACTTAGATGAGAAGCTGGTGGGTGGGTACTGACATTCTGTTAGGATGCTAGCTAGAGCCTGTCCCTACAGAATGCACTGCTAAGTCTGTGTGAGCTGTAGTGACACCTCCTGGTATGAGAAGAGGAACATCACTTGATACAAAACTTCCCATGCCTTTATAATTTTACGTTCAAAAGCAATACACGAAAACATCTTTCTCCACACAATCTGTTTCTCTATTTGAAAAAAAATTTTTCCCGCAAAGATACACACACACTCACATACACACATACGCAGATTTGACTGACTTCCATTTTACAAACCACCTGAATCAAGGAACATGGTTTTGTTTTTATTTCATGACATCAAATAACTAGTTTGATTAGAAGAAATTCTTTCATCCACTTACACTGGCACTGTGTGTACAGAGCCTTATTTGACAATTTCTAAAGCTAACAAGTAAAAGGCTACGGAATTTACTTTATGAGTGGATACTCTTGAATCCTTCCGTATTTCCTCTTGAATGCCTGAACTATCAGCACCCTAACACCACCACCTCCCTCGAGCCCACTCCCTACCCCCAGGACTGTGGTGCCTACATCGCAGACCTGACCTGAAGCATAGTTAGGTCTAGAGAACCCCAACTCACCCAGCAGCCCCCTTTACACTCTTAAACTCTCTACTTCTTCAAAAGACACCTGTCTTCCGAGAGGTATTTTCAAAACCCAGTGCCCAGAGCTAAAATGATTAGTGTTAATAAATGAACCTTCCATATTTCCTTAGTGACATACAGACTTGCAAATATGAAGATAC
>PVKH010030134.1:0-12543 GCA_004027955.1 Chaetophractus vellerosus | reverse complement strand
AAAACAGGGAGAAATAGAAAATTCACATATGTGTAAATTAACAACATACTCTTAAACAACCAATGGGTTAAAGAGGAAATCACAAAGGAAATTAGGAAATATGTCAAGGTGAATGAAAATGAAAATACAACATACCAAAACTTATGGGATGCAGCAAAGGCAGTGCTGAGAGGGAAAAATTAAAGCTTTCAAAGCTTACGTTAAAAGAGAAGAAAGATTTCAAATCAGAAATCTAATCTCAAAACTAGAAGAACTAAAAAAAGAAAAACAAACTAAACTCAAAGTGAGCAGAAGGAAGGAATTGACAAAGATTGGAGCAGAGACAAATGAAATCAAGATTTAAAAAAAAAAACAATAGAGAAAATCAATAAAACCAAAAGTTGGTTATTTGGAAAGATTAATAAAACTGACAGACTTTTACCTACAGTGACAAAGATAAAAAGAAAGAGGACATAAATTACTAAAATCAGAAACGAAAAGGGGAGCATTACCACCAACCCTGCTAAAATAAAAAAGGGATTATAAGAGGATAAATTAAACAACTATATGCTAATAAATTAGATAACTTAGATGACATGGACAAATTCTTAGAAACACGCTACCTACATTGACTCAAGAAGAAATAGAAGATTTCAAACCAATTATTAGTAAAGAGATTAAATCAGTAATAAAAAACCTCCCAACAAAGTAAAGCCTGGGACCAGATGGCTTCACAGGGGAATGATACCAAACATTTCAAGAAGACAACTCCAATGCTCAGATTCTTCAAAAAAAAATTTGATGAGGAGGGAACACTCCCTAATTCATTCTACAAAGCCAACATCACCCTCATACCAAAGCCAGATAAAGATACCACAAGAAAAGAAAATTACAGACTAATATCTCTTATGAAGATAGATGCAAAAATCCTCAATAAAATATTAGCAAACCAAATCCAAATCCAACAGCACATTAAAAGCACATGACCCTTGCATACCTGGGATTTACCCCAGGTATGCAAGGGTTGTCCAACATAAGAAAATAGATTAATGTAATATGCCACATTAATAGAATAAAGAAAATCACATGATCATCTCAGTTGATTCAGAAAAAGCATTTGACTAAATCGAGTATCCCTTCTCAGAAAACTAGGAATAGAAGGAAACTGCCCCAATGTGATGAAGGGCATATATGAAAAACCCATAGCGCACATCCTACTTAATGGTGAAAGACTGAAAGCTTTCCCTCTAAGATCAGGAATAAGACCAGGCATACCCACTGCCCCCACTATTCAACATTGTACTAGAGGTTTTAGACTTCAAGTAGGCAAGAAAAAGAAATTAAAAATCACCCAAATTGGAAAGGAAAATGTAAAACTTTTCTATTTTCAGGTGACATGATCTTACATACAGAGAGCCCTGAAAAATCCACAGCAAAGTTCCTAATGCTAATAAATTATTTCAGCAAAGTTTCAGGGTACAAGATCAGCACCCAAAAATCAGTAGTATTTCTTCTATACACTAGCATCAAATAATCAGAAGAAGAAAAATTTTTTTTTAATTTATCCACATAGCAACTTAAAGAATCAAATATCTAGGAATAAATCTAATCAAGGAGGTAAAGGACTTGTACACAGAAAACTAAAAGCGTTGCTAAAAGTAGTCAAAGAAGACCTAAATAAAAGGAACGACATTCCATGTTCATGAATTGGAAGGCTAAGTAGGATATCATTTCTACCCAAAGCAATTCACAGATTCAATTCAATCACCACCAAAATTCCAACAACCTTCTTTGCAGAAATGGAAAACCAACCATCAAATTTATGTGGAAGATGAGGGACCCTGAATAGCTAAAGCCATCTTGAAAAAGAAGAATGAACTTGGAGGACTCACACTTTCCAATCTTAAAACTTAATACAAAGCCACAGTAACCAAGAGAGCATAGTACTGGCACCATGCTCAGAAATCAACCCTCACATTTATGGCCAGCTGACTTTTGACAACGTAGTAAAGACCATTCAATTGGGAAAGAATAGTCTCTTCAACAAATAGTGCTGGGAAATGGGATGTCCATATGCAAAAGAATAAAGGTGGTCCCCTACCTCACACCATATACAAATATGAACTCAAACTAGATCAAATACATAAATATAAGATCTAGAACTATAAAACTCCTAGAAGAAAACATAAGGAAGCATCTTCAGGACCTCGCATTAGCCAATCATTTCTTAGACTTTACATCCAAAGCACAAGCAACCAAAGAAAAAATAGATAAATGGGACCTGATCAAAATGAAAAACTTTTTTGCACCTCAAAGGACTTTATCATGAAAGTAAAATGACAACTACAGAATGGGAGAAAATATTTGGAAACCAACTATCCAGTAAGGGTTTAATATCCAGAATATATAAAGAAATCCTTCAACCCAACAACAAAAAGACAAACGACCTAGTTAAAAAATGGGCAAAAGACTTGACAAGTCAGTTCTCCAAAGAAGATATACAAATGACCAAAAAGCACATGAATGGGTGATCAACATCATTAGCCATTAGGGGAATGCAAATCAAAACCACAATGAGATGCCATTTCACATCCACTAGAATAGCTACTATTTTAAAAATGGGA
The DNA here is from genome assembly GCA_004027955.1 of Chaetophractus vellerosus. Lineage (NCBI taxonomy): Eukaryota > Metazoa > Chordata > Mammalia > Cingulata > Chlamyphoridae > Chaetophractus > Chaetophractus vellerosus. The sequence goes on along the minus strand of PVKH010030134.1, from coordinate 9,940 downwards.
AATTAGAAGTGTTGAAGAGGATGTGGAGAAATAGGAACACTCATTCATTGCTGATGGGAATGTAATATGTTGCAGCCACAGTGGAAGACAGTTTGGCAGTTCATCTGAAAGCTAATTACCATATGGCCCTGCCTTCTCACTTCTAGTTATATACCCAAAAGAAAACAGGGGCTCAAACAAATATTTTCACACTGATGTTCATAGTGGCATTATGCACCATTGCTAAAAGGTGGAAGCAAACCAAGTGTCCATTAACTGAAGGATGGATAAACAAAATGTGGTATATACATATAATAGAATATTATTCAGCTAAAGGAATGAAGTTCTGATATATGCAGCAACATGGATGAACCTTGAAGACATAAGCCAGACACAAAAGGACAAATATATGATCTTACTGATACGAAATGATTAGAATACACAAATTCATAAGGTCAGAAAGTAAAATACAGTTTACCAATGGCTTGAGTGGGATAGGGAATAAGGAGTTAATTCTTTTCTTAATGTGTTTCTGTCTGGGACAATGGAAAAGTTTTGGTACTGGATGGTGGTGATGTTAGTACAACATTGTGAATGTAAGTGATGGCACTGCATTATATATCTGAATGTGGTTAAAAGGGTAATTTTTTAAATTAATTTTTTATTTATTTTTTATATATCTATATACATTTTTAGGATACATTGATTACATAAATGTTACACAGAGATTCCAGGAGTACCCATATGCCACCCCCCCAACCCTCCCACAACCCCCCACAAAAAGGGGGTAATTTTAGGTTGTATGTATGGTACTAGAATAAAAATTTTTTAAACCCATGAAACTGTACATGAACCCTACAATTATAAAAATATGCTTTCATCAATTGTAACAAATGTTCCCCACCAATGCAAGTGTTAATAATAGGGTGGTATATGGGAATCCTTGTTTCATGTTTTATGCATGATTCTTCTGTAACCCACAACTTATCTAATTAAAAATAAAAACCTCTTTGGAATGTAAAATGGTACAGCCACTATGGAAAGCAGCTCCTCAAAATCTAAAATATAGAATTACCATATGCTCCAGCAATTCCACCTCTAGGTAGATAGCGAAAGAAAGTGAAAACAGGGACCCCAACAGATACTTGCACACCAGTGTTTAGAGCAGCATTACTCCCAACAGTCAAAACGTGGAAACAACCTGTGTCCACCAAGTGTTCATTGACAGATGAATGGATAAGCAAAACGTGGCATATACACACAGTGCCATATTATTTGGCTGAAAGAACGAATGAAGTCCTGGGACATGCTACAGCACGAATGAATCTTGAAAACATGTTGCTGAGTGAAATAAAGCACATGAGGATGATTCCACATACATGAAATATCTAGAAATAGCAAATTTGTAGAAACATGAAGTAGATTGGAGGTTATCAGGAAATGAGGGTTGGGGTACAGGGGGGAGTTGTTGCTTGTTAGGTGTAGAGTGCTTGTAATTTTTGGAAATTGTTAAAATAAAATTAATATTAAAACAAGAAATACCTACAGGAAAGCAATAGTATCCTCGTTTTACAATTGAGAAAACTTGGGCTCATAGAGGTTTCACCCAGCTAGTAAGTGGTAGTAAGCAGGATCAAACCCAGGACTGTGAAGTTTGCTAATAAGGCCTGGATTTCAAAGTTCTGCACACTATTAAGAGTGCAGTTTTATTTGTGCATTTGACCCAAAGCTTCTCTGACCTCAGAGGCTACAAGCCCAAGTCCTTGAACTCGGTCATGGAGAGCATCCTAAGTCTAATGGAACTCAGTGTGGAGTCCTGTGGTGCCCACGTGGCGGACACTGTGGAGCCTGTGGGTTCCGTTTTTTCAGCTCTGTCTGGTCTAAGCCTTTATGGCTGATATGTTTCATGCAGCTGCGCCCCCCCCCCCCCCCCCAGAAGGCTGAGTCAGCCTGGGCTTGTGGCTGGCGCCACGACTCCCCAAGACTTTGCTGAGCCCGTGCATAGCACCGGGGAGGCACACCTACTGTCCACCTGCTGCCATGAGTCATCTAACTGCCACACTGCCATTGCTGCCAGGCTTGCCAGCTCTGCATTTCCTCCAGTCGTCACCATGCTGAGAATGAGCTTAGCTGTACATGGCAAGGGCACCGGTGCTTTTCCCAGGCCTGCCTTCTCCTTGGAATGCACAGTTAGAAAACCAGGGGGGTCCAAGCTCAAGGTCCGGGATGTTTCTGTTGTTTATACCAGGTGGCTAAGGAGAGAATAATAAGGCAGCCTAGAATCCAGTGCCACCAGCCAGAGAGGAGTCAGTTCATGAATAGATTGTGGTGTAACAGGATTAGCAAGCGCCCTGGCCATCAGGGGGAGGCCAGAGGATGGTCAAAGAGGGAACGATACTGTGAATATTAAATAGTTCAGGTTTTAGGCTTCTCAGTGTATCCCATCTGACAACATTTACTATGGATCTATCATTGAGAGTCTTTCAACTGAAAGGTTCCCACTTTTTCTTGAAAAAAGACTTCCTTATCTTCCCAACTAACATTCTCCAAACAATCCCACGTCTTGATAGAACCTAAACATGCACCCTTTGTACAGAGTTCTTTGGAGGCTCTCTCCCTTGCTCTCTTCTGTTGACAGGACTTGCCTCAGTGTAATAGTTGGATAAGAGAGCCAAAATGAAATAAAACCAAACCTTCTATCCAATTAGGTAGCAGGAATATTAAACTGCCCATGAAATGTGGCCTCTGACTGCACATGCTCAAGTTTGCTGGAGGGCCTCTAACTGTCACAGATATTTGTCTATTCATTTCCTCCTAGAAAATCCTAGAAAAGGCTAGTTTTATGCCACATGTTGGGGTGCATTGACTAAACTGCTAAGATTGGGCTCCTGTAAACCAAAGATTTGTGAAGGTGCTCAAATGGAAAAAATAACTCAGAAACCTACGGCACCTCGATGCTGAGGGGCATTTTAGTACCTGATCCAGAGAAGCTGCGATGACTGGGGAAGTGCATTCTTTTCCTTCGATGTAATGCAAAATATTATGTCTCTTTAGACATTTTAAAGATGACTGTTATTCACCTTTTTAAAAAAAAATTCTCTTCAGATTTCAGGTGAAAACAATAATTGAAAATGTCCAGCAAAACAGCGAGCACCAACAACATAGCCCAGGCAAGGAGAACTGTGCAGCAGTTAAGATTAGAAGCCTCCATTGAAAGAATTAAGGTAAGAAGCCTTGATTGGATGAGACAGGCTTTCTGATCCATGCTTTCCGAAGGCCTGGCCACATTTCAGAGAAGGTAATGCCGTTTAGTTCGGCTTGGTCTCAGGATTTTCCTCAAGCAAGCTGAGTGTCTCAGAACCTTACCTTTCATTTCTGCCTAGCACTGGCTTCACTTCAAAAGAGCTGAGAAGCCAAAGTGGCTGAGTTAGCCTCTCTGTTTAGATAGAAAACCTAAAACTCTAGACAGGATTTCCTGAGGACCCGCCTTCCATTAATGAACATGGACAAGTCCCATGATCATTGTGTTCTAAATTGGGACAGGGGTTCCAGATGAATTTCATAAACACCATCATCATCCCTCTGGAATTTATTAAATGTTCTAGAGTTATCAGTTATCAGAGGCAGCCTTGTATCGCAAGTCAGTAGTGGGAGTCTCCTCTTTTGGAGAATGCAACTTTTTTCATGTGTGACAGCTTTAGTTGGCATCCCATAGAAAAAGCAGGATGCATTTGTTAGGTCACCTGCCTTGGAAGTCTTTTTGCCCCCCGAAATCCCAACAGAGGACGAGAGAGTAAGTACCATGGAATGTTGTGACTAATGCTATTTCCTAGAAACTGAAGCAGTCACCTGATAAATTCCTCTGGGCCTGAAGATAGTCACCTGTCTTCAAAACATGAGGCAGGCTGTGCTGAACTTGACATGGCTCAGCTGCCTTGTGCTGCTTAGGACACTAATTGGATAATTCTGGATCTCCCACCCAATCTCCTGAATCACAGGAGTGTATTTTACTTTTTTAACTCATGTCAGAGTAAGGCACTGCCATCTTCCCATACTGGTCTCGTCCCTCCTTTTATTTCCCCAAGCCCAGTCTTTAACAGGAAATCTTGAGGCTCCAGGACTTGGCTCTATTTCAGGGTTTTGGCTCCAAGCCATAATTCAGTTCTTAAACCCTGTTCTGCATTCCAGTCTATTTTTTATTGGATAGAAACTAAGGTACAACCTTCCCTTGATTCACGTACACGTTTCCTTCCAGTCCCCCTCCCCCAGCTTTTTATTTTGAAAAATTTCAAACCTGCAGAAGATTTGTAACAATAAACACCCATAGACCCTTTACCTAGATTTACCAATTAACATTTTGCCACATTTGCTTTTCTTTCTCAAACACACACACACATACCCATACGAAACACGCATAATTTTTTTCTTTAACTGTTTGAAAGTTATTTTCAGACATTGTGACTCTTTCCTCCTAAATGTTTCACTGTGTATCTCCTGAATACAAGGGAATTCCTGTACATAACCACAGAACAATTATCCACACTCAAGAAACTTCAAAGTTAGCTGACCCACAGTCCAGTTTTGAAGATTCCAGGCCACTTATTTTGCAGAATATTCCTCAATTTGGATGCAACCGATTCTGGTTAAGCGTTTTGGCAGGAATACTAGCGAGGTGGTTGTGTGTCCTCAGCCATCGCTCTAGGGGGACACCTGATGTCACTTTGTCTCATCATCTTTAAGTCTGATCACTCAGTTAAGGCATTATCTTCCAGATTTCTCCATTTTAAGGGTACTTTCCCCCTTTTTAATTAATAAGTGATCTGGCAGTGATGCTTTGAGACTCCGATTATGAAAATCTTCCACCCAGTGGTTTGTGAAATTCAAATACGCTTTTAAAGTTTGGAAATAAAGTGTTGTCTTTCTTCTTTTCTTGTTTGTGTTTGTTTGTTTCCTTTGGTCTGTCTATATGTCAGGTTTCAAAGGCATCTGCGGACCTCATGTCCTACTGTGAGGAGCATGCCAGGAGTGACCCTTTGCTGATAGGGATTCCAACTTCAGAAAACCCTTTCAAGGATAAAAAAACTTGCATCATCTTATAGTGGAATAATCAAACCGTTCCTCACCTCTTCTCAACAAAGCAAATTATGAGCAGCTCTTTGAAGAGAATTACCTTCAGCTTATTTGGTAACCACTGCTAATAACTAAAATGCTCTTAACTTGGATTAATGGACTCTGAGGTCTTTATTTTCCAAGTTGCCCTTTCTCTTAAGTACCCTTTACTGATTTAATACAGAATAACTATTGAGTTTTTCCTTTGGTAACTATGGTGTCTTAATGGGTTACTGTTTAAGGAAATGGTCTGGGTATTTTTAGAAACACAGTAATATACTTTAAAATATACAGATGATTCAGATATGTCAATACCTAAATTGTCTAAGCACCTTTACAAATTAAAATGCCAAGAATAACTTAATTCCTAAAACCTTTTAATTAATATTATACTCTTAGTAGGGTCTGTGCCAACCTGTACAGTATACAAGGGGGTGTGTGTTTTGTGTATATATATATGCCTTTGTATATACACATATCAAAGAGCTTATTTCCTCATTGAAACTTTCCTCTCTCTGTACCATCATTTCCGTGATTCCAGAAGTTATACCTTTATCTTGAGTTGTGTATAGGTAGAATAAAAAAGTCTTTTCCTATAGTTATTAGACAAAAAGCAAACACCATCCTAAAGGTCATATTCATTGCAATCAAGTAATTAAGTCATCTCTCCTGTCTTGAAACCTTGCTGGACCTCTTAGGCTACAATAAATTGTGCAAATTAAACTTTTGAAACAGCACTCAAACACCCTTTGATAACACGAGTTATTAATTCACCCGGGGCCTTTTGGGCTTCAGTGACCCTGAGACCTTTGGTGAGGACCCTGGGCAGCTGTGTACCCAGGGCTCATGTTCGCTGCTGGATTCGAGGTAGACACCTCTGAAATTCCCACCCCAAGGACTGGAATGAGCCAGACCAGTGAACATGAGCCTTGCCACAAGAGGAGCAGCAGTGTGTGAAAACCAGCTGCACTTCTTGGCCCCGCTTTGTGATTTAGTCCTCTCTCCACTAAATACTTCACCATGCATCTGCTCAACACAAGGGCTTTCCTCTCTGTAACCACAGTATCTTTCCTCTCCTGCTAGAGCATCTATTTTCAGAGGGAATGTTCGCCTCCCCAGCCCCAGGTGGGTAGAACATGGTGGGAAAGAAGATCCACAAGAAAAAAAAAAAAAAACCTGTGTTGTCAAGACAGTTAGCTCTTTTCAAATATCCACAGTCTCATTGCCATCCTGTCTCCAAACTGCACCTAGGGGAGCGGAGGCCACCCAGAGAGGCTTGCATTCAGAGATGCACTACCTAGGCCCCTGTGTTCCAGCAGCCGAGGATTGAATTTCTTGCTTTTCCTCTGGCAAGAATATAGCCCTCATGTCTTTGGCATTTCCAGTGGGGATCCCAAAAGAAGGAAGCTCCTCTGGCTGGAGGGTGTTTTGACTTTATCACAGAGCAAGAGAGGGTCCCTTTTAAAATGCTTACTTAGAGATCCATACCATCTACTAGGCCTTTGATATTTTAAGTCCTCTTCAGCTCATTAAAAGTAATTACTAATGAAGGATTTAAAACAAATTCCCCAAAAGGATTGAACCCCAAGGAAGGAACTATTTACAGTGGTTTTCCCTAATTCTGTACATTCTGCCCTGCAATGCAAACCCCTGTTAAAATCTGTTTGGGCTTTGAGTGTTTTGCTAATTGTGGGTGAACAATAAATGCAGTACTATTTTTAAACCACGCAAATATATTCTGTAGTTCTCCAGGTCACCTATCTATCTAGCATTGTGAACTGCCCTCATTTTTCTAAGACCATGTGAAAATCATGCCCCTGCCCTTAACCTTTTGTCGTCTACACCTTGGTTCCATAATTTGCCCAGGTCCCAAGTAAAGTATAGGCACCTGTTTAGGAGAGATAAAGGTTGTACCCTTCAAAAGGTGAAGTTTGAAATATACACTAAAAGGACGGCTTTACATTTAATGGTTCAGTTAACGAGACATTCTTTTTTTTAAGTATATTTTTCTACTGATAGGTTCAGAACACAAATCTTATTTTTCACTCTGGTTTCTAACTTCTTTCCTTTAAATATTTATAATTTAGCTTGTTACAAAGTATTTTCATGAAATTACCTTTATTATGCCATTATATGCACATTACTGATAGCAAATATAGTTTATTCTCTAGTACTACAACATGCTCTTTTACCTAACAGAAAACAAATATTTCTTGCTGTATATTTGTTAATTCACTTCCAGTGGCAAGCAATGGACTTGAGGTGTACCAGATTTCATTTTATTTTCACTGGCCAGATATAATAAAGACTGTGGCTATAAATGTCATGTAACTTCCTAACCAGGCATAGGGCTTATTCAAGAGGAAGGGACTCAAATCCTTTGATGCTCGACCTAAGGTGGGGGGCGGGGGGATTATAGCTAAATGTTGATTTGCTTAGAACCAAAAGTCTATGTGAAAAAAATATATGTATACATATATATGATATGCAGAAGTCACTTTTATTTTTCAGGCTTTATTCTCAGCTGAGGCCACGGTTTGTTCTGCAGCAATTGGTTTAGGATAATGGTAGAAAAATGTTCAGTATGTGTTATTTTTTTTCAGCAACCACTATAATGACACACTCACATATACACATGCAATTTCTTGGCTTCATGTCCATGAAGCTATTTAAATATGTTCAAAGTACTTTGACTTTAATGCTGCTTCTGTTAGTAGTATTCTCTTTTTTTCTTTTATCTTCCTTAGTTCATCATAAATCTGTCCACTGAGGCCTCAGCACCATAACAAGATATGCTAGACAAAATCTCATGATTCCAAAGTATTTTATAGAACCACATTTTTTAAATAGGGAAAAGACTTTAAATACCAGACAGCTCACAAGCTATGTGTTATAACTAAATATATTGGTTTTTTCCTTAAAAGAATTGGGTTTTTAAATTACCTTACATTATTAAAATCAAAAGCACCATACTTACCTTTTAAAGGAGAGACCTGATTTGCTCTCACCTTGTTTAAACTGTTTTTGTATTTTACCAACCTTTAAAATCTCAGAAAAAAACAATGATCTAGTTATGTTGAGGCATAGATTAGTTTAGGTGGTGGAAGATGTGCCAAACTGTTCTCTTCAGATGCCTTCTACTTACTTAGGTTTATAACTAAGTGTTATCTGGCTGATTACTCTGAATTTTAAGATTTATAGGCCCAGGAAGTGAATTATAGTACATGTCAGTCCTTTTCTAAATAAAGTAAGTACAATACTAGACTATGTTATGAATTGTATTGATTGTCTTTTATGGTAGACCTTAATAGGAAAAAAAATATATTGAATTAAATAGAATTATATGTACACTAAACCTGAGGCCATGTGGCCTGGATTTTAGCCCTGGATCATTTTCTAGCCAACTCTGTGTGGTGTGACTTTGGACAAGGCACTTCACCTCTGTGGGTCTCCATTTTTCCATCTGTAAAATGAGGGGTTTGAAGTAGATGACCGCTGAGACCCTTTCCTGCTCTCAAGACGCCTCGATCCAATGGTCCTACCCCTCTACTGGTCCTACCAACATGTTGGTGCTATAAGCTGCTTCAAATATGAAATTAGTTTGTCTATAATGTATGATCATTTAATAGCTTGTGAAAGGCCTTTGTGTTAAATAGCACTTTTTTTTCCAATTTTGTGGATTTGGTTACTGTAATAATGTCTTGTTTTTAGGTATGTAACTACAAACACATATTCTCTTGATGTCTTGGTAAATCTGTGATTGCTATATAGTTGATGAGATTTTGTTATTTTACAACATTCTTGGGCTACTCATCTGTCCAGCATCTTATTAACCTAAACACTGTGATCATTGTTTGGAACTCTGTCCTATGGAAAGAATAAAAGCATTTACTTCACAGCTAACATGTTCACAGATTTGAAAGAAGATTCATTAAAACACCGTTTGCTTTCTTTACTGGGTCAGTGCCTCATTGTATCTTCCTGTCAGTTTTTTGCCCAATAAATTAATAAAAGACAATTTCTCCTCCCCTTTTCCTTCATTCATTCAGGTAACATTTTCTGAGCACCTGCCGAGAGGCAGGTGCCAAGAATCAGGCTCTGATGACACCCAAAGATTAAGACTCACACCAGCCTGTGAGGCGCTCTAGAGGGTAGAGGATGGGAATGGCAGGTATATAAAGGAGTAATTTCAGTACTATATGATGAGTGCAAAGTGCTGTGAGAGCCCAGTGGGAGGAGAGACCAGCTCTCCATCAGGGAAGTCTGAGAAGGCATCCAAGAGAGATGATGTTTGAGCTGGGTCTTGAAGGAGGAAGAAGAAACACTGTCTGCATTGGAATGAAGTCTTGGGAGGAAATGACAGCAGTAAAAAAGTGGGCTCAAAACTCACGTGTAGAAGGTCTCTAATACAAACTGTTTATCCTGTATGCAACAAGGAGGCAGTGAAGGTTGTTGAGGGGAATGACGTAATGATTCACAGTGTGTGGAGGGCTGTTTCCCATCCTTGAGACCCAGCTGCGACCATGGAAACAGATAACAAATGGAAGGTCATTAGGCTTGTGGTGACTCATGTTCACCAAGTGTTTGCTGAAGGTATCCTGCCTACTCCTCTGTCCCTTCCCCCAGGGCTGGGATTCTCACAGACACGAAGGGAGGACAACATCCATCGTCCAAGAAGAAAAAAGGGAGGCAGCCAGCAAGCACCTAGTTAGGAGCCAAGTAAGCTACAGAAATGGCGCCTGCTTCTGAGAAGCAGTATTCACATGCACACAAAGAGTAGGAGCAAAAGATAGTCACTCCACCCTTTCTAGTGAAGGACTAAAGAATTTAGATACTTTGGTCATGAAAAATA